>JADDOH010014440.1:0-21421 GCA_016648135.1 Agrypnia vestita | reverse complement strand
TTTTAATTTATTTTATTACAATTTTAAATATCACCACAACAATAATTATATAAGGTACTGCAATAATAATAATTATAATCGAGGATTATTTATATCATATCAAACATAAACATTTAGATATCTGCATTTGTACAAATATTTAGAAAATTACGTTATTTACATAATATACATTGTTTGTATATACACATAAAATACATTGTATGAAAAAACAATATGATGAAGTACATTAATGGAATTAATAATAAATATAAAATTTTAATATAGTACGCTATTGATTTTGGAAGATAATTAATCTGTTGAAATGTTGTCTCACTCTGACGGTAGGTTGTACCGCTGATTTGATCAGAAAGTGTAGCCTGACATCTAAATATTTAGAAGCAACTGCCTTAATTAGGTGAACAGTATGGTTCTCCAGCGGTGACTGGTCTAGCATGTGAGAAAGTAATATATTAAAACAATCTACAGTTAGGAATATTTTTAAGACCCTGTTGACTAAATATTCTAATGAAAAGTGAGGATTCATTCTTTTTCCTCCACTACGGTTAAGAGCTTCTCTAAAAACGCGTTCACTATGTGTGCAAATTAAAATAACGTAATCTGATGGATACACTAACCCCCCTCTATCTTTTTGTGCAATTAATGAATTTCGAAAAGTTGTCTTAAAGCCAATAAGGGCAGAAAGACAATTCTCACATTTAATTTTTTTATTTAGATGCCTGACAACAAAACCACAAATATAAATTATACAACTCTCCACATACTGACTGCACATATATATTGATTCAGGAATATCGTCGAAAGGCAAAGTATTTTCGAAACTCAATTCGTCATCACGTAATAATTTTAATTTGGAGGAGGAACAGTTAATAATGTTGACAGAATTATTTGAATTACAGTTTAATATACTAATTTGATCTAAAGGTATGCAGTTTCCATTTACATTATCTTTGATTTCTGCGCGTATAAGTAATTTCTTGTACGCGGACTTAAATTGGCTAACGTTTGGGTTGTTATTATAACCACCATGTGAGCGTATAGCTCCGAAAAATAATTCGATATGGTCTTGATTAAATTTGTACATCGTTAGATATTTTAACACTGGGGACTCTGACATTAAATACGTCTTAACTAATAATTGTAAACTTTCTATGCAAACTCGAAAACCCAAAAACCCCATTTTTTATTAGACTGAATAACTTTTACTCCATTTGGTAATTTTAAATCAGATAAATATACGCTAACATTACTCAGGTACGCAGAAAACTTTAAATGATTCCCCGAGAATACAGGCCTTTTCCATTCAGGTGCTGAAATATTACGGGAATTGAATATATCAAATAGTTTGTTTATACACCTTATGAAAAAAATTGTTGGTTCACTGTTAGAAAATTGTGGCAGCTTTAGGTTTTTAGCACAAAATTCTATGGCATCCGCTACAGAATCGCTAAATAAGGGATACATGAAGGGATCACTTCTAGCAACTTTGTCGAAAACTGTCGAATTTGTAGACTGAAAGTAATAATATCGATTAAATTTAAAGTTTTCAAAAAATTAATACAACGATTTTAGGTAAAACGTACTATCAAAACATACATGGCCAACGACTGCATTACATGAAGGGATCACTTTAAGCAACTCTCCCATGTTTTCTGTCGAATTTGTAGACTGAAAGTAATAATATCGATTAAATTTAAAGTTTTCAAAAAATTAATACAACGATTTTAGGTAAAACGTACTATCAAAACATACATGGCCAACGACTGCATTACATGAAGGGATCACTTTAAGCAACTCTCCCATGTTTACTGTCGAATTTGTAGACTGAATGTAATAATATCGATTAAATTTAAAGTTTTCAAAAAATTAATACAACGATTTTAGGTAAAACGTACTATCAAAACATACATGGCCAACGACTGCATTACATGAAGGGATCACTTTAAGCAACTCTCCCATGTTTTCTGTCGAATTTGTAGACTGAAAGTAATAATATCGATTAAATTTAAAGTTTTCAAAAAATTAATACAACGATTTTAGGTAAAACGTACTATCAAAACATACATGGCCAACGACTGCATTACATGAAGGGATCACTTTAAGCAACTCTCCCATGTTTACTGTCGAATTTGTAGACTGAATGTAATAATATCGATTAAATTTAAAGTTTATGAAAAATTAATATACCTAACGATTTTAGGTAAAACATAATATCGATGGCTCCTACGTATGCTATAATAACCCATAAATCGAAAATTTTTAGTTTTTTTATGTTTTTCTTATTTCTTATATCTTTATAACAAAGAAATAAAAACATTTTGCAATTAATTACATTTTTTTTGGGTGTATTTTATAGGGCAATGTATATTTATACCGGACGAAAATATACTACTTCATATACTAGGAGTTTCAGAATGCACATAACTAATTTTATAAATCCCGTATAAATTGGCGATTTAAGAAATTTTTTATGTAACGAAAAACGAATAAAGAATGAACACTATAGGTACTTACTCTATCAAAAGCCAGTTCTGTTCTTGAATAATTCCTAGGAACGGCAAATTTTTTTATTCGAACTTATTTGTTTTCTTTCCTTCTGTCAAAATGTACATTCAAGAAGTGATCTGAGCAAACACAACTGTGACTTCCGGGATTCCAATTAATCCTTCCCACAGCATGGATCCATTCACTTTTTCTTACTTCATTTTTTGGGAACCTACAAAAAATGATATCCCAATCCGAATACTTTAAATAATAAATAATAAATAATTTGTATTCTAAAATTTTAAGCACAGCCCTGTCGGTCCAATATGCTTTGTCATAAAAATACCACATTGAGCTTAGTTAGATCCATACAATGTAGTGCCTTCTCATTCTTACTCCTAAAAATTCAGAATTTTTAAAGGAGAAAAAAAGAGACGGATATATTTTAAAATGTCGGCTATCTAAGTAAATAATTTTACATTTGTGTTGATTGAACATTCATAGACATATTTTGATTTAAGTCATCAAAAACATCTTCAAAATAGCATTCTCCGAATTATTTGTGTAATAAAATCAATCAAAAATAAACGTTCTAGGATTTTTTAAACAAAAGTAAATGTTTGCAGTTGGTTTTTTGTTAAAATTATGAAATAAAAACGTATACATGTAAAATTTTCATATTTTGTATAAAATACCTGTGATAACTGATATGTTTCTTCCCGTTTCCAGTCCTATTGGAACACCCCTTCATTGCACAAGAAGGCATATCAATTTTTTGTAATATTTGCACGTAAACACACAATAATTTATCGAAAATACGGATAACAAATCTGTTAGCTCTGCCGTTCTCTGCCCGAGTTTTGAAACTCGGGCAAAGAGAACCCTTACAAAGCAATTAAAGACGTACCCGACCGGGTGATCTTTTTTGTCCCTTTTTGTCTTATGTGTTACTATATTGTTAAAACTGAGTAAGCTTTATGTTACCACGCGTACGGATTTGGTAAAATGTTTAGTTATCCCTCTATGGATTGTATATACTCTAAGATTGTGTCTATGATGACAGTTCAATGACACGGTGGGTGCTTAGTACCGGTGCTTCAGTTAAAATGGCGGATTGCACAATTATATAGTTTTATTTTATTGAAAATCTTATTAAATGTTTATATTAAAACTAGTTCATTTATTAGATTCCTTTCAAAATCTTTTCTTTTAAAATTAATTAATTATTCTTTAATACTGTCATCATGCCTATTATTGTAAATACTCTGATAAGCTAGCCAAAAAGGAAGGACTTGGTGTGTGCCTTCGATAGAATTAATAATCTTCAGCCGGGGTTCGATCCCCCCTCCGGACCTGACTCTGATTTCCGAATCCGGCTTCTCACCTCACTATGCCACAACCCGCTCTGGCTGGACAGATTTAAATTTGTTTCTAAAGGAAAGCAAAATACAGACTTCGGCTGACTGTAAGTATTTTGTTTTTGAAATCTCTAATCAAGTATTACAAATCAAAATAGGTACCTAACTCAATTATTCATGTTCTTACCTCAAAAATGGCAGGTTATGTACCAAGGAAATGAAACTATCCGAGCACGTATTAATGGTGGACCTTGAGAAGATTTTGCTGGTCCCCAGAAAAATGTGGAAATGCGTCCACAGCAAACCAACCCGGAAAAATAAATTACTTGCAACGATGAAAGATGCAACAAGCATGAAATCATCTCAATGCGGCTATAAAAATTGTTTTATTAACTAGGTACTTCATATTTTTCTTTGATCACTTTTTTCTATCTATATTTAATACTCTGAAAAATCCTATTACAGTAGAATACAGCACTCTTACTAATTTGAAATACAAAGAAAAAGTGATGTGGTTGCAAAATTCACCAAAAATCTTAAAACTCGTGAAAAAAGCCATTATGTAATTTTATGAAAAACGCACACATTTCAAGAAATCGTTTTGAGAATGTAATATTTATTATGCTAAAGGGAAGATCGCAACATTTATATTATTTAAGTACCCGGATGTTGACATTTTTCCATTTCGTCATGTTCGGATGACTGTAATCGAAAATGTTTACAGTTATCGTTGAATTTAGGAAAAACTTCTTCAATTTTTGCTCGATTTTAACATTCAATTTGGCCATTTTTCTGACTCAGAACACTACACAGCACAGTTGTTAGGAATTTAATCGTTCATAAATAAATGAAATAATTAAGATAAGTCAGTAATTTAACAATCAGTCACCAGAGAAAAATTTTCATTTTAACAACACATACGCAGTTATTAGAAAAAAGAATCAAAGAGGAATTCAAAAAGTGGAAAAAAAAATTTAAACCTGTGCAAATTATGAAGAATTAAAAAAAAAAGTATAACCGTCCGCACATAATCAAGGCAACTGAAGAAAGCGTGCGTAGGATTCCCCATTTTTAGGATCGCGATATATAAGATGTATAGATAGACTAGATCAGCGGTACTCAACCTTTTTTTTCTTCGGACCACATACATACGTTTGCTAAGTTACGCAGGCCGCAACATTATACTGATATGACGAAAAAATTAATACAGGGAGAAACAAAGGACAAAAAAATCATACAGGGATTCGAGATTAAGCAACACCCGCCGCTATTTGATTAATCAACAAATATTTTTTGAATGATAATAATACTTATCGCTTATCAGCATACCAGCCGATACCAGCTCAAACATTTCTTATTTCCCTATTTGAAATTTATTTTCATCTTATCTATAAAAAAAAAAAACAAAACTAACGTTCATATATCCAAGCGTGTATTTTTATTTAAACAAAAACAATAGATTATTAAACGTATACGAAAACTTGATTTATGAGTATGGAATTCCAACACCTTACAGGCACAATAAGGGACGAAATTATAAAAGGAAAAAAATGTCCAGAGTCGCATAGACCACATTGTAATGGGAAACCCTAAAGGCACGATGCATTAAAAATACTATACCAGTTTGTACAAAGATTTGACATACTCAAAATTGTGTGAATTATTTTAATGATAAAAAAAGTAGGAATAATATTTAGATTTCAAAAAAAGCATTCGACACACTGAAACACCAGATTTTAGTGACAGTAATAGATGAATGTGGAATACGAGGAGCACAAAAAAAATATCTAAAAATTACATGACAAACACAGAACTTACACTCTGTGGTTGAAACTGTCTATGGTTGAAATAACAAATTCGTTCTTAAACCATAGAAATCGCCGGTTTTAAGATGATAAGATTTGAGTTTTTTTTCGTGGTTATTCCAAGATATTCAAAATTTAAAATGTCTGATTTTTTTAAATCGCATTCTGGATAATAAATGTGTTTCAGGTCGCGTATAAAAGATTGGCGGGCCGCAGGCTGAGTATGGCTGAACTAGATTCTACAAGGTACCCCGAAATAAAAATCACGCACATTAGTTTTTTGACTTGATAAAAAAAAAAATTATGTAACTTAAAACCTGTTGATTTATGGCTCGCAAGGGTCTAAAAATTATTTCAAATTACCGGGGTTTTCGAATTGTCGGGGTTAATCGACTTTGAGATTAACATCTTGGTTTTATTGTAATGATCTGCGAGATTTAACTAACTAACGTATAGAACGCCACCCTCTTCTGTCCTGGCACGCTACTTTTGCTTTGTCCATTTTCATAAATATTCTCATGCTCACTCTTCGTTTGTTGGCGTTTCTAACAGAGCCATTTTCAAATATTTGATTTATCTGGCCATGCCACCTCTTCCGCGGACGCCCTCTGTTTCTGCTGCTTTCAGCACTCGCCTCGTAAATTTTATTTACCATCCTTTCCTCGCTCATCCCTTTTACATGGCCAAACCATCTCAGGGATTATTGTGCGATTTAAAATTATGAATTTAGTGGTCTGTAAATGACCGCTGCACTCCCCTATTCTTCATGGAGGCAGTATTTTTCCACGGCATGTTGATCAAGGCATAGGGAGCTAAAAATAAATGAATACCACAAGTATTTAAGACAACATTAAAAATATTTTGTTCAGTTTTATGTAAAAATTTTATTCCTTTTTTTTCGCAACACATGAGCAGCAACATATAACAACATAAACACAGGTTTAGGATACAATGTGGAACAATTTTAATGTTCCACTGTATTCTCCATCCCTAATCGACATGTTTAAAATAATACAATCAGGATATACAATGTTGATCACAAATTGATGTTAATAAGGCGATAGAGCTCAGTCAAAACTTATTTGAATGAAAAAAAGTACTTTGAGATAATAATCGGCTTTCGACATATTTATGTTCATAAAAAGGGAAAAAATCATAATTGTTACAGAATTTAGCTTTGAATTACAAAAATGTAACTAGCGTCTACGTAATTAAAAAGCAAAGTGTTTCTTTGGTAGCAAGAAAACTCATTCAAAGAATAATATTTAATTTTTCAAAATAAAATATTAATTTGCTGCATGCGTTGATGTACCATCATCACACAAGCGAAAGAATATTCGATAGAATTTGCTGTTCATAATTTATGAACCTTAAAGTATTACAATTTAAAATAACCCGCGACATACTGCAGATAGTTGTGATTCTTCCTTCACCATCTAGGATTTATAATAAAGATTGTACTTTTTTGTCTAAGAAAATGTAAATTTTGGTCCATTCTGATTGAATTATGGGAAAAAAATCTGAAATCAACGTATAACACTTTACCAGAATTTTATAAAATATTTTTTCAACCTTTGAGTGTCTAACAACTCGAATCTGTGTTAAAATTGTTCAGTTAAATGCTCTTAGTAACCATTTCAATGACTGAAATAAAAGTTGTGCATTTCCCTCGCCAAAATATAAACTGACGTAATATTTCATGATAGACAGCGTGTACAATTTAACAATTTTTAACACAAAATCTATCATAGTTGTTATATCAGTCAGCATTAAATTTTTTATTTCACAAAAATAAATACCCATAAAGTATGTGGGCACCTAATTGGGAGATTGTTATAAAATAACTATTTTAGAAGTGTTATATTTTAGGAAAAAATACATTCTTACATGAATAAGTCAAAAATATAATTATTATTTTCGAATGCCTGAAATTTCAATCAGCCCCGTAATTGGATAGCAAATGGTTTGCTTCTCTCTTTCTCTCACTTAAATTAAGGCAACTAGTTTACTATTTACATCTCCTCTATTTTATTTCATTTTTTTGGCGCATGCAGACAGCAATCTATAACATATCACATCTAACTAACATAGATTGTTGAAAGCTCTGAATATTAATCTTATTCACTCGATAAGTATTCACCCCGATAGCACAGTTGAATTAAAAATTGACACAATTTTTGTGAAATTAAATAATTAAAACTATATAACTTGCAATAATGCAATGTCTCCTTTAACACGCTTCTAACTGATGGAGAGATCGATTCTGGTAGGGAGCAAGTATTGTGTATTCTTCTCAATTTTAAATTTAAATCAAGAAAAATCAAAATACATTCAACATAGAAGTGATTCAAACAATACTCAAATGGAATTAATTACAAAGGCATCCAAAGAAAAGTCATCTCCTGCAAATATTTTTTCACAATCTGCGCTTTCAAATTTTCTCATTTTTCAAATGCAAACTACTAAGCGATGTTTCTTATATATTCCATTTGAGATTACATCATTATAAGATTTAGAATAAATCTTAATGAAGGACATATTATATGCTAAGCATTCATGGCACCTTGATACAAAATGACAAGGTGTATTATTTAATTAAATCTAACAGCTAAATTTTATTAATATTACATTTTATTATAATTTTAAATTATTTACATTTTTTATGATAGTTTTGTCATAAGTCTTAAAAACACATCAGCATGTTGTTTAAAACCTCTTTCATTCGCTCAAATCCGTTTACACAACATGCTTACTCATTTACATTTACATTTACAAAATAATTTTACAATATTATTAAAATAAATTGAACTAAGACATCTTACAATGTTACTGAGATGCTTTTGGAGAGCAATATTTTACATTTGCGAAAGTCAATATATCATATTTAAGTGTCACAAAATAATACATAGCCTGAACGGCATTCATTATTTGTGTGGTGAGTATAAACATTCCCAGCATATTTATAGAAACAAATAGTTAAGAAAAGAAAATAGACAACAATTAAAAAGATATTCAATAATGATAAATAAATTTGCACAGAGAATCCACAATTCAAATTATCTTCTTCCTTAAACTCCATTGCCTTTTCTTTGTCTTCTGCGTGAAAAAATGTAGCAAATATTTTTTTTTAAATACAAATTAACATAATCACATCTTAAAAAGTGTTCTGAATTGTAGAAACTCTGCGTCCTGAATATTGGCCTGAATGGAACGACACAATATTTGGCGAGACACTCAACGTGTGAAATCAATTATAACACTCTCCCGGAACCCAAAAGTCCGCAAACATTCAGACCAGGGTCTCGGAATTATTAACGCTGATGCGAGCCAATGTAACACAATTAAAAGAAAATGTCAAGATGTTGTTTTATAATTCAGGCCTATAACACAAGCAAATATAACTTTTTTTAATCGAGGAGTGGTAACGTAATTCAAATAAATGATTGTTGCACAAAATGTTGTCATTTTAATGACTGATGATAGTTTTTAACACTGTCGTAGGGGAGTCCAGGGGAATCTAGCGCTCTAGTCGGATCCTTGAGTAACGGGAGGAAACTCCCTGTCATCGTCCAGTTTGAATCCGCCTCTGGGAGGGGATTCGGCCGCTGTTGACATCTCGTGGAACTTTTCCGACTCTGCCATCGGTCGAGAAGAAAGCAGGCCATTTGTAAAGAAATTCAGTGGTTAATCTCGGGTTGCTCATCAAAATAAACCAACAATCATTTGCTTTTTCTAGAGTTTAACGTTGCATTTTTTGGATGATGTTAAAATTAGTTAGAATACAAAATTAGAATCCAAACATTACATTGCGTTAATGAAAAGTATTCCTCGTGTAAAATGCTCATTGATACATTTGAGGTATCATAAATTATTATGAGCTAAAATTCATTTTTTAAATTTCAATTTGTTTCCCAAATGAATTAAATTGTTTTAACACTATGATAAACTCTACAAAAAGCAAATACGCCATACAATTAGCAGAAACATTTATCAAAATTATTTAAACAAGTGCAAAAAGATATCACACTGTTTTGTCATAATTTAGATAAAATTATTTTTAAAAAAAATTATATTATTTCATTCAATAAATATATTTTCTATATTTATTCATGAATTTTTTGCCTCACCTTAAAAACTAAAACTCAAACATAAATATTATATTGAATATAAGGTGATTAATAATCATTAAGAGGAGAATGATTTTAGGGTAACTACTCTATAAAAAAGAAAACAAATTATAGGCATATTTAAAAAATATATATAATGGGAGTAAAGCAAATGCTAGGAGTTATTGGGGGAGGACTGATAATAACAGGAAAGTACAGAGATGAAAATTAAGAAGTAGGATGAAACTAAATACAAGTGTCATTTCCAATTTACTTTAAAGTAACAAATACCTAATATATAAAATCGTATTTTGGTTGATACCTTCCAAAAAATATATGGCTAAATACAATTAAATTACAAAACTCTAAATATAGAATTTTAAAATGATGATAGCTCACGCTAACATTAAAACGAAATAACTTTGACTTCGTCATTAAACAAATTTGAATACCCTTAAAATAATTATTTCAAATTGGGTCCCTCCCAAACATGGCTAGTAACCAATTATTATTAAAATATAAAATACCCAATGTTGCGAGAAATAAAGCGTGACAAAATGTTGCACAATTCGACCGGTGGAGAAGTATTCTATACTTGTGCCAAGTGAATAACTTGTGAATTTAAAAGCTGTGTTAATTCTGAATAAAGCGACGTCAGCTCACTAGCCAATCCGCATCAAGATCGTTCCAGACCGATTTCGCGGCCGAGATGACAGAAAGAGAAAAAAATGAAAGAATTTACAAAAAATGGGGTATTTGGTGGAAGTTTTAATGTTTTGCTTTTGATTTTTTCAAAATACTGACCAGTACCTGACATATGATCGGGGTCACGGCCTCTCAGAGCGCCCGCGTATGTGTTGCCTCCTTGAAACACAAAAAAGTTTACTAACAACAAAACGCTGCGGGGAAAGATGACATGGCGGGGGATTTAGTTTCACTGCCGGGCCGCGCCGAGGACGGTCATGGAGTACACGACGGTCGCTCTCCGCTGGGAAGATCCTCCGCAAGCCCTCGCTGCTTTATATTTTCAAAATTGGAAAAAATGTTGATTGCAAATTTTTTCCCACTCTCTTCAAAATGTACATGAAGACTTATTTCGGCGCTTTTATCCTGTACACAATGTGCTTCCAGCTCTTCAATTATTCTATCCTCTAGTGAAATCAAAACGTTCACTATGTACTCCAAGCAAATATGAAGCGTGGGGAAGGCTTTATATCATTTACACAAAAAATTCAATAACATTAAATTTACCTCTGTTAGGGCAGGCATCAACTTGGATTATAGTTGGTTTAAAGCAAAAATCTTATTAATCCGTGATTTTTAACATGTGTCATTACAATCATTTTTATTCAATGTTTTGACACTGAATTGTCAAACAAGAAACTTTTCTCTGGACACATCACCTAACCCACCTTCTCATCTATCCTGTGGCATATAAATATAAAGTTATCAAAACCTAATGTATGATGAGATGTATAAAAAAAAGTATTATTAACAATGCCTAGCGGCAAAATTTATTTAGGGATGTTGAAAAATCTATTTCTAAGTAAATTATTTTTCCCGTTAAGGATATACTATAGTTAGTTGGTCGTCAGAAAAATCTCTGGCCTCCTACATAATATTGTATATTCCGACATAACAATGTCAAAACATTTAATATAAACAATTTTGATGACACACGTCAAAAATCACGCGCACCATCTTAAACGAGATTTTCAACTAAACCAACTACAATCCAAGTCAGTACAACTGGCTCTTACTGATATACAAAAAAAAAGTCTTCAATTAACTATCTTGCTTTCAGGATTGTGTACAATTTTAATTTTACTTGGTGTACATACATACATACATTTCATAAAAAAAATTAAATCCCATGTTCCTATATTTTTATGACAAAAAAAAAACATGTTACCAGTGAATTCTATTAGGTTAATCCGTCAACTAAGATCGACATTGTGTGACAATATTATAATATAACATAATGTGCATAATAAGTAAATTCATATATGGTTGACTCCTATATTTTATTTTAATTTAAACCACATCTGCTCATAATTGGAAGCGCACCGAAAAAGTCGAAACAAAAATCGAATCGTACTACATTAAACGAAAACCCAATTAAATCAATATTTAATTGGATGATATCTCTAGGCTACAATAGTTTATTTTCAACTCGGAAGTTAATTTAAAAACTTGAATTGAATGCTTATTACTTATACAGTAAAACCTCTTTAATTCGAAATTCAAGGGACCCAAAAAAAATTTTTTTTAATTGATTATGAAATTCGCCAAAAATTGTAAAACTCTTGAAAAAATCATTAATTTTGTTAAATTTATGCTTATATTTAAAGAAATCATTTTGAAAACGCTATATTTATTGTGTTAATGCAAAGATCGCGGCATTTTGACATATTTGTTGTTCTCACTTGCGACAATAAGATAAGTCACTAATAACATCTTACAAAGAAAATTAAATTTAAAAATATGAAAAACAATTTAAAACGTGTTTAGGAATGATTATTAGCGCAAACAACGCAAACTAAACGCACATATCAAGGCAGCCAACTGAAGAAAGCAATGATCCCCAATTTTAGGGATCGCGACACAATATGTATAGAAAAAGGGCATTCTATAAGGTACCGTGAATTGATTGCGAAATACGCCAAGAATCGTAAAACTCGTGTAAAAGTAATTAATTTTGTGAAAAATGTGTGTTTTTCATATTTCGAGACATTATTTCAAAAACGCAATGATTATTATGCTAATACAAAGATCGAGACATTTCAAAGTACCCTATATTGACATATTTGTTGTTCTCACTTGCGAAAAAAAAAAGAAAATTTTTTCAATTTTGTTGAATTTCAAAAAAAAATTGAATTACGCGAACTAAATTGTATTGATTTATGGCGCAAGGGGCTAAAAAATATTTTGAATTACAAATTACCGGGGTTTTAAAATTATCGGGGTTCGAATTAACGGGGTTTTACTGTATAACATTATGTATCTCATTACTGAGGTATGTTTCTGATAGAATAATAATTCAAGCAAAATTTTGCACAAATTCATTGTTCTTCCTCACAATGTGCATTGTTCAACATCACAGATGAAGTAAATATGTAGATTATTTGTCACATTTTCATATGGCCAATGTGATGGCAGAGACCTATCAATAAATGAGTTAGTTCAATTTTCATAGCGAAAGCGAAAGGTTTAATTTATAGTAATCATACAACAATCTGACATTTAGGTGCCTGGTGTCTCTGCACAAAAACAAAAAATTGTTAAAAAGCTTGTAGACTGACGATGAATTAACATTCTTCAAAATGTAAGTCTACCTTCAAGAGAATCAGCAACATTAGTTTAACAAACAGGCTTACACAGAAGTATTTACAATAATTTACATAAAACCCAACAAATATTACTTTAAAAAAACAAGGATGTCGCAATGGCTGAATCATTTCAAATTACTCTATGGTGACCCATAATTGTTACTTAATAAAACCCATGTAAAAACACACAAAATGCTTCAAGCTAAATTTATGGAAATATTGTAATCCTGAAAAGGAAATATAGGTTACATTTTCAAACAGAACGTTGAATATAATATAACAATCAGATGTATTTGACTAACAATATTCATAATACAAATTAACATCAAACTACTTAAAGTTTTCAAATGGGAAAGATATAAATGGTAGGGAAAGTGAAAGAGAGGGAAAACTGATAAAAATGGGATTGGTGAAAAATATAATTTAACAAAAGTCATAAACTAAGAGGATAAAACTAAAAAATATATATAAATACATATGGGGCACTGTTTAAATTTGTAATAAAAAATGTTAGTGTACGGCAAATTGGCATCGCAAAAAGGGCTAGATATTGTAGGCCCAATTTGATTAATGATTTGCCGCATTTTGTTGTTGGCAAAGGCAAATATTTAGTTTACTATTTAATTAGACATTTACAATCGTAAAATATACACAGAAATCAAAAAACACGATGTACACACAATTTGAGAGGTCATTACATCAATCAGGCAAGAAGAAAGGTGTACATCTTAAACTACTTACTCATACTTACGTGTTTTGAATCTGAAAAAATTATCTCAAACAAAGTGGGCTAAATGAAAGCAATGTAATATAAATTATACCCAAAAAGAAAAGCATGAATATACATAAAATACAAAAAATAATAGAACACTCGTTAAATATTATTATTTATTAATACGGTAGTGGACGAGGGCACACAAAGACACTGCAGGCAATGATTAATATTAATCATAAGTTAAAAAGCTTTTATAATAAATATAGAAACAGCTATTTTTACTAAAAGGGGTAACAAATTGTGAAAATGTATGTTCTTTTACTAAGTGAATTAATTGGACTCGAACAGCAAATCTGCAGGCAAGTGTGATACCAATTAAGCTCTGTTAACTTCTAGGCAAGCGAGCGAGCGTTTGTCAGTGAAGTGTGCAAGGAAAAGCAAGCTTCGCTATTTTAATTGTTTCATTTCAAAAAGGTATCGAATGACATTCAGACAGTAGGATAATGTATAAGTGTCATATATTCAGAATAAAAGCTGCAGTTGAACCATGTATGGCCATACAACTGTATTGAAAAAAATCATCATACTGCCTTAGGGGTTAAGTAATCAACTATTAATTTTTCTTCTTTTTCAATGGGACCCAGTCGTCAAAAAAGCACCATGAAAAAGAAAAACAGTATTTTTCATGGTGCCTTTTTTCAAAAGCATTTTCAAAACCTAATGTAGTTTATTTTTACATTTATATTTTTTTTTAAATTCGGTATTAAATGCTATTTGTGTTTCAATAATTTGATTTAAAATAAAACAAAAAGGTTCTGTTTGGACAATTTCTAGCGCTGCATCAATACTTAATGGAAAATGGCAAGACTCTAATGACCCTGGCCGCATTTGATTTCTTCCAGAAGCAGGCGCACTAACAACACAACAATTTGTCTCCTTTACAACGTATTGAAATGTACAAAGGTAAAGAATCACGAAATACACAATAGGTGTGAAGTCACAGCGCAAGCATTTCTATACAGACAGCTGTGCAAGCCAAGTCGACAATCAGTGTAAGATGTTTTTACCCTGGTGCTTGTATGCTCCAAACGCGTACGATTATTCAAAATACTACACAGAAGTGGAGATAGAATGAATAACATTGTGGGGCATTCAGAAGAAACTCTTGAAAATGGTCCACAGAATTTAAAAATCACTAATAATATAGTTCAAAATAAATGAAAATTCTCACTGAGAAGAAAACCATAACGATACAATTGAGGGGTTTAAAAGCAAAGGCAGCCGTATTCAAAAAATTAAAAAAATATTTTGAAATGCTGTTATTACTAATTTGGAATGAACTGAATTCGAGATTTTATTAGACATATAGCTCTATCCATTGACGTATTATAATATAGACTGTTATTCCCATACTAGCCGGCTTTCGTATGTAGCAAATATTGCATTGAAAGAGACAGCAAATTACGACACACTTATTTCACAAACGCTCTGCGTGTAGACAGAAAAATCAGGTAATTTGAAATCACGGTGACTAAAATAACATACTCATTTTTACAATAGTGTACGATAGTCTGTTCCTCCTTCCCCAGGATTTTTTTTTTACGGCGTAGCATCGCGCCCGATCACAAAGAAGGTCTGTTCGATAATGAATGCAAGTAAGGCAATTACCTTACTTTTGAGTTGCCAAGATTTCACGCTTGTAACGTGTCTACAGTTTATTATATCATTGGCTCTATCCCTTGTTTCAAAATCATGTTTCAAAATCACTATTAAAAGCAAAGAGAGCAATATCCATTTTAACCAATCAACGCCCAAGGATGTGTCATGTGACAAAATGGCCGATTCATAATAAAGGGAGTGTTGTCGATTTTAGACTGAAACATCATAGTACAGACAGCAGTATCCAATTATGTAAATAGCAAAAGCAGCAATGTCCACTATTTGATAGCAAACACAGCAAGTTAAATATTTATTTACACATATACATAAAATAAAAGGAAAACTGGTGGTAATTGTTTTTAAAAACTTATTTCATAGATTCCAGAGAAATTTCCTTGAGTAACGACAGTTTTTTTTATGTTTATCTCAGAAATACCTCAGTGGCTCCTTTGTTCTTTGCTCTATCTATATAATATTGCTCCTTTGCTTTTTATACCCCTCAATTTACACATTAACTCAAGTGTGACAATAGCCTCAATGCTCATATTTGTCAATCTATTTCATGTATGGCACATTTCCCTTACCAGAGAAGAATGAAAAAATATAATATTAAAGGGAAAAAAATGATATCGAGGGTAGAACGTCAAAGGGTGTTAGTGATTATTTCGAACTTTACAGGAAAGCAAAAGAAAGTGCTGTCAATCTGATTTTGTCAATGTTTCGTTTATTATTAAACAATTATCATATTTGTTAATTCAAAACACATATGGAATTCATTTTATAATAAAAGAAATATTGACAAAATCAGTTAACTTGTTGTGGGCCGTAAATTTTCTGAATTTTTTGTGATTTTTCTTTTTACGAAAAAACCATGAAAACATGCGTATATTAAAAAAAAACACACACATTCATATTATTTTATCGTAAGTGTAAAAATGCAATGATTTTTTTATCATTTAAGTAAAAAAAAAAATCTTTTTTTGAATTTCCATAATGTTGCCAGCGCAACATTTTCTGAAAAATAATAATTATTTTTTATTTGTTTATTAGAGACAACACTACTATTAATAATAATAATCTTCTTCTGTGTGATATATTTTGTTGCACGGCACGGCACACGACGGGACATCGCACTCATAACACATAAATATGATACACTTTCACACACACACATATTTCAAATAAACGCAACAAAATTGCGTGTATTTTTGTTAATAAATCACTATTAGTATTCAATTGAATCATAAACCAACAAAAACTGACAAATATCGCAAAACATATCGTATATATTTGTATATACGTGTACAAATAAATCGAAAATCGAAAAAAATAAATCGTATTTCCCGCGCACATTGCGCGTGACCTTGACGATGGAATATTTGAATTTCGATTGCACAACACGCGATCGGGGCGACATCTACAACTTCTCTATACGATTTTGACGGCAGAAAAACTTCCGTTTTGATTGTTGATTTAAAATATAATCGGTGATGTTTTTGAGTTGAAAATGGAACGACAGGTCACAACAGGATTTCTCTATTGGGATAAAATTACGTTTTTCAAATTCGATACGCGGCCGTCGATAAATAATTTATTTTGTGCCTGTCGGATATATGCGACGGCGGCCCAGGGGGGGTTAAAAAAAACATTATTTTGCTCTGCTGTAAGGTTCTAAATAATCACTAACACCCTTTTGGCTTTCTACCCTCGATATGATCCCTATCAACTTTTTTTGTAATTGCAGTTAGTATTTTTTTTATTTAATTGAATTTTGTCTACATATTTCAAAAGAATAAGTAAAAATGGAAGGTATGTATGTACACTCCATTACGGGAGTACCTACTCTGACACGAGAGTAAACCAAAGCCTTCTGGATCACAGAAAATAATGTGCCCAAAATAATAATTCTGAAAAATATTACTGGTACCCATTATTCGTAAACGTATTTATGATATTCCTCTCCTGAATAAATATAATACCAGCTGTCTAGAAAAACTCAAATGGATTTGCACCCTCAGGAATGAATAATAATATATAAATACAGGCATCGTCAACCACTTATGACTTGGAGCGATTGTATGGTTTTCTCTACAAAACGAGTGTAACAGCCTTATTCAAGCTTCACCTTTAGCGAGGCAAATAGGCAACCAAGCTACGTTTAGGCGAGGTGCTACGACGACATTAAGCTTGCTCACAATAACAACGTAAATTCAAACTCTTAATTTTCTTATCGTTGAAATTTGATATATACTGACATAAAAAAATTTGAAAGACAGTGAAAAGCAAACAATAAAAGCTGTCAAACACCACAAGGACCCGTGTGGAAATAGATACCATGATGAAATAGATGAGAAATCATTGTTTATTCAATTTGACGATGGGTGGGAAACTAAAAATACAGCAGACTACCGATTATCCAGGACCTGGCTAACTGGGATGCGGATTATCCGCGACGAATTAGGAAAGTCATTGAAAAAATATTTTTTTAAATTTATATGTTCTAAATTGTTCTTAATGGCTAAACACGTGTTTACAGTAAAAAAAAATACAATGTCTGCCATGTCTGAAAAGTTATCTCTTAAAACATGTTCATTATTTAGTTTATTTTACTGCCTTTGTAGGGTTACCTGCGTCCAGTTTTCATCGTCACATCTTTGATGCGAGTTTCAAGAGATCACTCTCAAAAGTGATCTAAAAACAACATGTTCATTATTTAGTTTGTTAAATGCCTTATGAGGGTTAGTTGTGCCCAGTTGTCATTTTCACTTCTTTACAAAAGAGTGGGTAATAAATGACATACATATCTTTGGTAAATTTTTCAATGCCGGATTAACTGGGAAATCGATTTTCCAGAATTTTTTTACACCATCCCCATCCCAGATAATCGGGAGCCTATTGTATGTAGAAGATGCTTCTGTGTAATATATCATCGAGTGGAGGGTTGTCGAATGGTTACATGGCCGACCATCAGTACTTACCTTTCCCTGGGGGATTGATACTGAGGGGTTGGGCAGCGGGTATGGCAGTGATGGCGGAACCGGCGATCCTATGTTGCTTCACGAGCGGACAATCCCCTCCCTCCACAGGGTCCATGGAATAGATATAGAGGATACCTTCGGCCGAAGCTACCAGCAGTCGGAGCTGCTTCGAAAGGCTGAAAGCAAATACACTTGCGAGTTATGAAAATGAATAGACTCCGCAGTACACTCCTTTAATTATTTGAACACATTACAAAGATGCACAGCATCTGAACATGCCAAACAAATGAGTAAAGTATATTTTTTAATCTCTTTTTATTACTTATAAAATGTATGTATAAAATGTACTTATAAAATGTAAGCCATTAGTACTCAGTTTAAGAAAAGACAAGTCCTAATTTTGAAAAAAACATTTACCCAACATTTAGGAACATGAGAGTTTAAATAAAAACAAGTCATTTTAACAAATATAAAAAGTTTTGTTTTCCAGCACATTCAAGATGATTATGATGTTACCTATTATCGACAGCTGTGTGTTATTACCATGCAGTACTTAGGTCAGATAAAATTAAAACTTAATGCTACTTAGGTCAGGTAAAATTAAGCTGCATGGCAATGAACTGATGGGAAGTTTGGTAGGAACCAGACATAAAATTGATTAAATATAAATATATAGGGCTGTAAGATAAGTATCCATATTAGGGAAGAAAATGCATTCAAATGAAATGAATAATAAAAAAACTAAAAATTATTTACAGTGACATTTCAATATTTTTAAGCCATCAAAAAAAAAATGTCGAACTCGGAAAAGTAGACATGTGTTTCGGCTTTTCGCCAAACCTTTTCTGCATATTTAATAGGATGGATTATAGTCGCTAATCAATTAGACGACTTGAAGCGGATGGCAATTACTTTCGTGATAGTCTAACATTTTACAAAAGATGAGCCAGAAATATTGAAAAAAAAATGTTTACTTTAATGTCACTCATCTCAGCGACTGTCGAAATTTCACCCAAATAGTAAAAAATAATTGTTCGGAGAATATTCTTTCTTCCGAATGAAGACTTGAATTTTGTGGTGACATTATAATTAAAATGAAACAAAAATCACTTTGTTTTCACCACTTTATTAGATTATACAATCTACATGTTTCGAGAACAATGTTCCCAACTAAAATTGAATAGGATAAACTATACAAGTGTGTTAAGGTGAAGGGGCGGGGGGGGGTCAGAGCTGTTAATTATTGAATATCATCTCAAGCTTGTATAAGAATGATTGTATAATCTAATAAAGTGGTGAAAACAAAGTGATTTGTGTTTTATTTTAGTAAAAAATATTTTCTATTCAAAATTGAACAAAGAAGACTCCCCAAAATTGTTACTACTAGCTTCGAGGCACCCTGTATATATATTTTTTTTTACGCAGAAAAAAGCACTGCCCGCTTTAAATAAATACAGTAATATACCAGTGTAGCAGGCAGGTCACAGAATTAACTTTGCTGCCGAAACCCTCAGGTTTGATATCCCCAAAATAATGCTAATAGGTTTTAGTTTCTCAAAACACTCACATGTAAACAATTTTTGTATACAAAAAAAAAAATATTATAAATTAGGTTATGTTGACTAACGTGGTGATGGCGCAGACATTCCTCACTCCGGCCACCGGCAAATGCACGCTTGCGAATGCCCTGCCCTGACAGAATACGTCCGTAACCTGAGCCGGCAGGTAGGTGGCTCCCACTGACACGGCTCCCCTCAGGTATCCCATCCAGCCTCCATCGTCTGATGACTGTCGCGGCCTGCAAGCAGGGTGGTTACTTCATTAAATTGGAATAAATGTGACTTTGTAAAATGAACCTCTCAATGCAGAGATTAACTGGTAAGACTGACGAGGGCAAAAACAACGCAACAAACATAAGAACATGCCCAAGTATACATCAAGTGGGCAGGCAATGTTATATTATATTCTTGCAAACACATGAGATACAAAATAATAAATAATTTCACACATACGAAAATTAAAACACACTTTTTTATTGTTTCAGAGGTAAGTTTGTAGAACTCCATAATCCCACCATATGGAAATAAAAACAAATGTTTTTTAAGTTCTACTTTTTTTATTTTTCTGAGATGCGTTTAGCCTTATGAGGGCATTATCAATCTCAATCAATGAGATTGATATGTCGAACTTGGAAAAGTAGACATGAGTTTCGGCTTTCCGCGAAACCTTTTCTGCATATTTGAAACATTTCAATCAATTAAATTGGTAATGCCCTCGTGCCCTCATTAGGCTAAACGCGTCTCAGAAAATTAAAAAGGTAGAACTTAAAAAACAATTGTTTTTTTTTCCATATGTGTAAAACACACTTTTTCTTATGAGACGTGTTTCTCCCTATGAGGGCATTACTAATGTAACTATTTTTCATTTAACGATGTGTATTTATATGAGATCTAAAGAAAAGAACAGCTTTGTAATGTTAAGAACTTAACTTTTGTATTTTAGCACGATTCTAAGAAACAATCTTGTTCAAACACTAATGATATTTTAATTTATCAAATTGTATAGATATCTTATTCCACATATGGATAACCTTTCAATGTTTCATATAAATCGAAGTTGTTAGAGTGCCACCACGATAACTAGGCATGCGAGGGAGGTCGCCCCTGTCGCGAAACAGAAGTTGCCAGGTTGTAAATTTATTACACAATACATAATGTACTGAATGTCCGGTGACCAGTGTCAGAGCATTCAATATAAATTTGGTCGGGTAACAGCGCACTCCGCGGCGGCCGCTCTATATGTCAAACTGTCAGACGGTAATATCGGTCCATTATTTGCTTTTTCAGCTTCGCAAAACTTTAATACTTCATTGGCAATTGTTCTTGCACCACCTCGGACTGTTTTGGTTGTTTTGGACATAATAATTCAGTGTTTATTGGTAATCAAGATGTCACAGCTCCCGAGCAAATACAAAATTGTACTGAGTTACT
>JADDOH010014439.1:0-65463 GCA_016648135.1 Agrypnia vestita | reverse complement strand
TGTGAATTTGAGTTTTTTAAAAGAAAAACAAAAATGAAATTTTAAAAAAACATCAACTGCGAATGTTGTCACCAATGCCGACTCACCATTCATTTTTGGTAGTTCGCATAAGTGTTAAAATTATGTCGGGCTCACACATTCAGTGATTTGACCAGCTCAGCCTTTTGATTTTCCGCACAAAGGACCTCTCGTCTTAGAAGAAACGTTGGTCCCGGCAACAGTGTTGAAACGTTAGCCAAAATAATCCAAAAATTTTCTCCGGAACGCATCTCACTTGGTATGCCTTGTAGGTATGGTAATTTTTTAAAGAGATAATTAATTAATTTTTTTATCAGCACTTATAAAAGTACACATTAAACTTAGTATTTTATTTTTGGTAAAAAACAAAATGGCCGATCCCCTCTTCCTTGACAGACATGTAACATTCCCCAGTACACGTTTGTTCGAGACAAAATAGAATATTTTATTCTCTCGTAACCCCATAATTGAGTGTGTAGGAAAAGAAATATCAAATTAAAATTATCATAAATGTAATTTAAATAACTTAATAAAATATATTACAATATTTGTCATAGAATTCATTTGCTTTCTTTTAATTCAGTCGTTGATTACAATAATCTCAAGAAACGCTGCGTTATTTTTTATGTAATCAAACTTGTCCAGGCTACTGTGAGGGATGAAGACGTACTGTTTCTTCAGATTCGCATCCAACGCACGTTTCTCCTTCTCCACGGTTGAAAGGTTTTCTGTGCTTTTTCTTCTGTCACTACTCCTAACTGTATCTCCGTTTTTCGCTCTTGTGAGGTCATCCTGATTTTCCTTTTTCCCGACCATGATGGTTTTGACTATATCCATTGCCTGGAATGTAAAGTAAGATTAGATCAATTGGGTTATTTCATATTATGCCTAGTGTTGTCAACCATGATTTTCTTTCATTACATATTTTTACAATATATAACCTATACCAAATTGTAAAAATGTCTAATGGCCAATATAATTAATATTAAGACCAATGGGGCGAAGGAGCTTAAGAATGAAAAAACTTAGATGGAGCGACAATGTCCTTAAAGACATATGTATGTGCCTTGGAAATAGCTGGAGCAAGACCACGATCAGTGGGAAAAGATCAGTGTGTGTGTCATATTAAATGTACCAGACACATGGAACATATCATTCCTGCATAGAATATTATTCTAATGTGAAAAAAATATTCATAGATTCAGCTGAATAAATAAAATCAAAATCGAATAAAACCATTTAGTTGTGAAAATAGTTCAGTAATAGAAAGGAACAAGAGTAGCCTTATTAAAACAATTAATAATTCTGCACAATGTACCTAACCACTTTGCCTCAATTATAAACTAAATTAATGCAATAGTAAAGGTCAGCCCCGATCCCAAAAAACAATGAGTCTATTTATTTAAATATCGCAATTTCTATACCATGTTTGCATTTTTATTTTGATGTCATTTTGTTCAATTAAATGCAAAATTATGTTGGCATTAAATTCACATTTTGTGTCAAAATTAAGTCAAAAATTCTCAAGTCACCACCTACCTGACTCCTCTTTGGGGTCTGATCTTTGAGTCCTATGCTGGCCGTGAACTGCGCTGGCCATGCCAGGACAGGGTCCCACTTGCCAGGAACCACCATCACACTCACTGTTATGTGGCGCCCGCGCCACTTACCAAGACCATTTAGGTGCAATTCTGCCTGTAATAACATATTTTAAAACTTCCATGCGAAATGTCAAATTAACGATATCATTGCTTGTGAGATGAAGGAGTCGACCACAGCAAATGCATGATTCACAAATCTCTGACAGGATTATCGATGGAAGTCCACAGGTGAAAATTGATTCGAAGACCAGGACTAGAAAAACAATTTCAAAAAGTAAACTAAGATGATTGGAAATGAGCAACAAAGGACTCAAAGGAGAAGGCCAAAACTCGACTTGGGCTGTAGTACTGTAAGCAAAAAAGAAGGAAGCAATATTCACTGTAAGAATGTTGAACTGATGAATCGATTTGAAAAGGAAAAGATCCTGTCAGTTAACAATGATATCTATAAAGTAACAGCATCTTTATTTTTATTTTTATGGATTAACGAATTTTGTAACTTTGATCAACAAATCTAAGAAATTTACCTGCAAAGCGTATCCGTATCTGTTTGAATAAAATATTGGACTCAAGAGAAAGGATTCATTTTCAACAGAATCTTTTAATTTCTCTTCAAAATCGCCAATCTTCCACAAGAGGTGTCCTAAAATCAGAAACATCATTGTATCAAAAGAAGTAAGACCCCGTTAATTTGACATACGAAATTAAATATTTCCAGTGCCAAATAGATTAATGAAATATGTATGTACATAGTTGACTGACCCCTTAGTTCTAAAACCTTTACAAAACCTTTAGTTTATTAAAATAGCAAAACTTCAACAAGGTAGGTAATTGTTGAATTGTATATAGTAAGACCAACCATACTTGGGAAGGTCTGAATCATGATAGAGTGAAAATGTCCTCTGAGACGTTTCCGCGTTTAGAGATCCAAAACTAAAGAGAGAAACGATGCCAACCAGGAAATAAAACTCTTGAACAGGCCGAGACCCATTGTGGGGTTGGAGAGCCAATATTAATGATGAGCGAAAACAACAGGGTTCTGCAAAATTTGAATTCTTCTTTTTGGTCACTTGAATTTCGAATTAACTTGGTTTTACAGAATGCAGAAAAATGATATGCATTTTGCAGATTTTACTGATTGAAATTATTAAAGACTGGGAACAAAATATCTGAAAATCGGTTAAATTATTTACCAGAAGAGTCAATATTTTCTGAAGAGGTTGAGATATCACTGCTCAGGTGGGTAGTGTAACGTTCGCGTTGTATTGCTGCTACTGAATCCATCAACTCCTTTACATTCTTGTCTATTACTTCTATCTTAGCTGTGTCTTCCTCAACAGTTGCCTTCATTGTCTTTGAATCAACGTGTAATAATTGGTACTTGGAAATATCATTTGAATGGTTTTGTATTTTGTCGATAATCTCATTTTGAGAAACTTCCATATCTGTTAGTTGTTGCTTATTGATGGAAATTTCTCTTGAAAATGATTCTTTGGTCTGTGCGAATTCTTGTTGGATGTTTGACATAATTTCTTTTCTAGATTGCTGTTCTTGGCTTAATTCGTTTCTTATGGATTCCAGCTCAGCTTCTGCAAAATCCAGACAATAATATTATACAACCTTATTAAAAAATCATTTGGACTTCTGTTTGTTAAAGATCAAACGTTTTATTTGTTTTTAATTCTAATTTACATTAATTATTATAATTCTGTATGGAAGACTGAATATTGTAACGTGAGTATAATATGTGTAGAAGAGTTTGGCTATTTTATTTGACTATTTTATTTATAAAATTATTTTATATGTCATTCAAAATAGTCTTTAACCAGTACAATCTTCCAATCAATTGGTGCAGTAGTGAAACCTGAATTTTGAGTAAGTACTAAGGTTGGAACTAAGAAACTCAAGACACAACGTAATATGGAAAGAATTATGCTGAAAATTATTAAAAGAAACAGGAAAAAACACTTGTGCTAAATTTATTCATTAAATGGTATCTTTGAGACATAAAATTTAGTCTCGATGGATAGATAAATTTACAATAGATGTGACATGTCAAAGTTTGACCAATAAGAACAGCAGCCCCTGTGGTATGATGAAAATGATTAAATGATTTTGCATAAGTTTTACCTAATTTATTTAATATCCTCAACTTGGCATCCTGACCATTGACAATGAGTTCCAGGTGACTTCTTTCAATTTGTTCTCTCTCAATGTCCTTCTGCAAACTGTTGAAGATCATCTCCAGTTGTGATGTTCTTAATGACAAATCCTGAGTAAAATGAAATCTATTTACATATATAACAGGATATATTATAGATGTCTCACAAAGAAAAAGCTATTTTATACGGGAAAGTAGGTTTGGAAGTCTGGGTTTAGGTTTTGGAAGTTTGGAAGCCTCGAGTTTAAGCTTAGTCTTAATATTCTCTGCGTAATCGTTTGTGTGAAAGCACTTTCCCCAATTCATGGTGTTTACAGGACTTACAGCCTGTTAATGGCTGGCTTAAGTGAACTCTTTACACAGTGTAACGATTCCACCCATATCAACCACCACATCTGTCAAGTTTGGAAAGTTATATGATAAATATATTATATTAGTTTATATGATAAATATCCCTTTCTATGAACTCTGAAATGAATTACATATACATATTAAAATAAAAGGACATGTAATTCATTTTATAGTTCATAGAGAGGGGTAGGATGTCCAGGGGAGAGATTCCTTTACAAACGTAGGGTAATAAAGCAACATTTAGTTTAGATTTTTCAAGGATATATAGGATTGGATAGAAAACAAGCATTTATAGTGGATGGATCTTTTCTTAAATAGCTATTACATGTCATATATGTGTTACACAATTAAATGTTATATATGTGGTGGTACCTGCCGGCCGACCCAGCGATCGCAGCTCATTTATGTTAACGTAATCAAACTGCCTCGCCCCCGTAAAACACATGAAAACAAAGGATGTCGTGTTTTAGAGACGGGAGACACCACTCTAGTCGAATGTCTGCCATAAGATTAAGTGGACCTGTACTACGCATCAACAGTTTCTTTGTTTCTCATTTTACTTACCTTACATATTACTGTACTTATAGATCTTCATTTGCTCCCGGAACATAACTCCGAGGAAAAATAAACATCAACAATCAAAACACTCTGAACAAGGAACAAAATGGCAAGCGTACATACTAATTCATGCAAGATTAAATTAAGATTCAAAACAACTAGATATCTGTTTAGGATATAAGGCAAAATCAAAGGATTTGACAATTGTTTTGAATTCTCACTTGAAATTTGATTCTGACGGCTTCCACCTCCTGCGTCACCTGAGCATGCAGCGCATTGTACTTCTGCGATTCATCTTCTATCGTCTTCCGGAGGGTTGAAATCGTCGCCAGCAGTATTTGGTTTCGGTCCTCTGATAAAATATAGTGCCGTTTCATTTTGTACATTTCATTTTTAAGCTGCTCTCTTTGATTCCGTTCTTCTTCCAAAGTCTGCCTGAAATGTAGACAAAATAGTAAAAACTTTGGGAAATTAAGTTTGGTAGAGCTGAGTCCTTGAGGCCAAGTGATGTGAATCACCCAAATTCAACCGAGGCTTGTGCATATGTGCCATAAACGTATGTATGTCATGTCTTGCTGTCAAATCAATCGATTTAAATTTTTGATTCATTCTACCAATTCTTACCTTAAATTTTCAATTTCCCTTTTAAAAAATTTTAGGGTCTCCTCTTCGTAAACTGCAGACTTTGGGCGCATAACATTAGATCTAGTTTGGGTGTATTGTGGAGATACACTGTAGCCACTGCTGTCCTGAGAAGACTGACTGTTCAGAGTCGAAGTCGCCTCCCTGGTCGGGCGGGTCAGGCTCTGGACTAGACCTTGACTGCCATCAGTCATCGTCCGATGATTGGTGACAACTTGATGGTTGGTGACAGGTAGGGAGTATACATTATTGGAAGTCTGCGGGAATTTTGATGTCGCAGTGTAGTTATTTTGGACTCGTTGGTCGGGGGGTTCTCTGGGCCGACATTGTCTGCTGTGAGTCTGCAGGTCTCCTCTCTGTATGTACGCTCGACACAGGTTACATTGTTTTATGACGCTGGCACACTGCTTTATGTGACCCTGGTGACAAATATTAAATATATTAGTGTCCATTTTAGTATACAGGGTGCTAGTAGAAACAACTTTGGGGGGGTCTTTTTTGTTCAATTTTGGTGGCAAGAAATTCTATTCTACGACTGCTCCAAATTTCGATCTAGGAGCGCTCCATGGTCGCGGGCAAGCAAGCGGCTAATTGAGAGTAGCAAATTCTAAGGGCAGCAAAATGGGAATGGAATATAAAGTTACATAAGATTAAAACAAATAGTATTATTACGGTCTCGTATAAGAAGGCGGCAAAAATCATTAATGGACACCCTATAAATCCATTTTTTCAATATTGTGCGAAAGCAATCAGACAAAAAAAGTGTGTAGGGAAAATATAAATGTGCAAGGCCCACAAAATTATGCCGTTATGAAACACTTGCGTTCAGTGCTATCCAGCTCACCATCCCCGATCATAATAATTTCAAATTTCCCTCCGTAACTTCTTATCCAATAGCTAATTTCATTCCGTTTTCAAAATAATTTTATCAAATTTCAAATATAATAAAAACAAGAATATTTGGATCAATTTTATTTATCATAAGCCTTTAATTTTTTTCAGATTGCGAGGAAATGGATATGTCTGGATAAAGAGATATCTATCTTTTATTTAAAGTACCTACTGTGCTTCATCAAAGTCAGTAATAATAACCTTGTAATATTCTGAAGCAAAAAAGTCTCACTTCAATATGCGTAGTGGCACATGTAGAGTGCCACCACGATAACTAGGCGTGCGAGGGAGGTCGCCCCTGTCGCGAAACAGAAGTTGCCAAGTTGTAAATTTATTACACAATACATAACGTACTGAATGTCCGGTGACCAGTGTCAGAGCATTCAATATAAATTTGGTCAGGTTACAGCGCGCTGTCAGATGGTAATATCGGTCCATTATTTGCTTTTTCAGCTTCGCAAAACTTTAATACTTCATTGACAATTGTTCTTGTACCACCCCGGACTGTTTTGGTTGTTTTGGACATAATAATTCAGTGTATATTGGTAATCAAGATATCACAGCTCCCGAGCAAATATAAAGTTGTAATGAATTACAGGGCGAGGGGTTACCGCCGGGTGCGGGCGGGGCAGGTTTTAGTTCCAATCCTGCCGCACGCCAAGTTATGTTGGGCAGGCTCTACATGGATGAGATATCTCTCAGAGACTTTTCTTAAAAAACATAAAGGACTGTACAGAGGTAATTGCAAAACAAACTATGATTATTTACCACATTTATTTTGTAAGATATCGAAAGTATATATTGTATATATGTTTATATATATACAATATAAACATAGTTCTCAGGCATATTCTTGTGTTTACATTAAATAATTCAAAAGAATTATTTAACAACATTAAAAAGAATATTGCTTAATTTTCCAATTTAAAAATATAATATAGAGGCAAAAATCTATGTATACTATGTCATATGAAGGACTATAGATGTCTCTGGCACAGTCCATTCGAATATATGAAGGAAATTGATTTGGAACACACACACACAATTTTTAAAAAAATGATGTGGCTGCTCTTGCGATATAATCGGTGAATGTTACTTGTGTAGAGTGATCATTTAAGCCAGCTCATACAGGTCGTAAGCTCTGGGCCACCTTATTAAAAAGACTTCCGTACATCTTTCCCATATGAATAGCTTCATCTCTGTGAGACTAACATAATTTATTTTGATTGATTATATAGGTTATGTTCATATAAAAGATTCTTTACTCTATTATATTGTAATAGAGTAAAGAATCTCTTATTCATTTTTCTCTGGTTCATGTAATAGAGTAAAGAGCCTCCACAACATATAATAAAGAGTGAAAAAATTAAGAATGAATTCAGCTCTACACAATGTGAATAGGACTTTTCTTTTTACTTTCTTTCTTGTTTTCGCTTTTTACACCTCATCTTTCTCTGTAGCGCTAGTGATGGACAATGTTACATATAAAATTATGTTAAAGATTATTAAAATTTTAATAAATCATAATAAATTTTGTGAAAAAAATATTAATCTTCGCTTTTTTCAACATGTTTACGGATTCGTACCTACAACCCATAATTCAATGTACTGACTGCAAGCGCCTGCTCTCTGCCTATCCCCGTGGAGAAATGACATGAAGGTAAGTTTGTTGGTGTATTTATTTTGTATTAGAGTAAAATAAAATGAAATATTAACGCTGTTGCGTTTTAAACTACAGTGATGGTGATCAGAATTTTATAAAAAATAAATTACTCAATCTTGACTAGTAAGCATACATGTTCGTGATAAGAGATAACAGTGTGGCAATGAGCGGATTACCTAGTATTCCCTTGATTTTAGTGATAAAATTGTTACGCACATAACCGCACCCATATTCACTCCACTAATTAAAAACGTCTAATCTACTAATTAAAACGATCTCGAGATCGCCCTCGGTAAAGTTCCTATGAGAAATGTCAAGACAAGTATAATATAATGTCAATATTTCTATCATTATAGCGGAAATAAGAATTTGGACACTTGATAAAATAAATTAGTACCTAGAACTGTGAGAAACTAATTGATTTCCACCAACCTTTACAATAATATTAGTACTTATTTTATAATATCTACTTAACCCTAGATCACTAAACATTGTGTAGCCTAACGGAATACACACCTCGGGGTTAATTTACGCATTTACCGTTGTTTGCGTGATATGGGATTTCTAAAATGCATTATTTTTACGGGTATATCTTCTTATTTTGTGAAACAATCCATAAAAAAGTTAATCTTAAGCAATGAAACACATTAAAGAAAAAAACTTGGTTGAAAAACGTGTTTAAACCTTGTATTTTACTAAAATGGGTAAAATTAGTGTAACGGATTAACAAAAAATAATTATTCACCACCAAATAGGACATCCAGTGCGAAAAATCCAAAAACTGATTGTAAAATCAGCTGGTGGAATCCATGAAGTCATGGAGACTGAAGGCAGATGGCTTTTCTAGACGGATTAAAATATGAAGGCAGTATCTATACATTTCCACCTGGACGTCATTTGATTGGAAAAAACTTCATCTTACAGCAAGACAACGACCCCAACCTCACATCGAAAATTATATTATCTATACTAATATATAAAGAGGTAAAGCTAAGTAATCTCCGAAACTACTTAAATGATTTCAAAAATTCTTTCACGAATATTTAGAATGAACTTTCAGGGTAGACATAGGCTATATACTATGCCGTTAAAGTAAAGAGGTTTTTAGTGGTGACCGATTTTACAACGAAATTCGACGAAAAAATGATCGAGCGATGCGTTTTTTACGTACGCTGCCTTAACGGTAAGAGATATGTAAATACTTTCTATAGAGAAGTTGTAGAACTCAAAAAGTTATATAAAAAAAGTCCTCGATGACATACATCTATATGTTAAGGTTAATACACGAATTGATAAAATATGACCAAAAGTTACTAAATTACTACGCGTGCGAAGCTGCGCGGGTAAACTAGTAAAAAATAAATTTGCTCGGGTCCTTGTTTTGTTCGATTGGCCTTCCCAGAGTTCCGATCTTAATTTACTTGAGTAGCTTTGGGATAAGACAATAGATAAGACATAGGTATCTTTGGAAGGTGGTAGAAGAAGAATGGGGAAAATGCTCGAAGAATTCATTAAAAAAACAAATTGCAAGAGTGCCGACATGCGTGGCAGAAACGGTGCATGCTTAGGGAGGGGCACACTAAATATGATGTTTTAATTTTATTTTTAATGTAGCTGCTTGTAAGTAAATTGATTTATATTAAATTTAAATGAGACCAAATAATGGCTTTTTTTATTTTTTAAATTCCTTTCTTTTTTTATTAGTTATCAACAGAAGAACAGTTCAAAGAAGAATTAGACTATCTGACGACTTATTCATAGTAGTGTATATGTTACAGTGAATCTGATTTTCTAGTGAGTCCATCATTCACTGGCATTTTAGAGAAAGTAAATTCAAGGTCATTCTTATCATATTCAAAGAGTTTTTCACCAATAGAAATGAATACAATATTTTAACTTGCACTTACTAGTGAATTTATTGGTTTCCGAACTGTCAAAAATTAAATTTGACAAGTCTGAAATCCGTTTCCGTAAAAATCTATGCTTTTAAACGAACTTTTATTTATCCAAATTGAAACAACCGGGCCTTGAATAACAATTTAATAAGTCATTGCGTGAACAAGGTTCTTACTGCATTATTAATTTCTTCTGTGCAAATCAACATTATGTAGGTAACGGATATTATTAAAATAGTCATTTTGAAGTGTTGAAAGTTTCGTCTGCACCAATTCTTCATTATATGATTTTATAACAAGATTCTAATGGCACATGGACCTTGTTTTTCAAAATTTATTTTGCGTTTTGTGTCTCATTCTACACTAGTCTAGTCCAAAGTCATCACAAAGCGACAGTATTTCTAATTTTTATCCTTTGAGCGATAGCATATTCTCTATTCTGTGGCGATAGTTCTGTTTCTCGAACTGTCACACTTCTGGACTGGTCTTTGATATTCAATGATTAGTTTAGGTAGGTAACTAAAACGTAATATATTTTTAAAATTTTAATCGCGAACACTTACGAAATTCTGATCATCTTATAATTCAAAAGACAGTCGATTAAACTCATAAAAATGATACGGTGCGAGCAAGCTTCACGTCTGTCACCGACGTCGAGCCGAGTAAGTTTGCGAACTTAAAAACCGCGCACTTTATGTTGTACGTCTACCACCCGTGCTTACACGTGCGCAAACAAGAAACGCAAACGACATTAGACACATTTTTGATAAAAAGATAGAAAATTGGAAATGCGGAAGAATCTGAATGAATTCAAACGTAAATGATGACTTAGAATCTCTTTGATTTTTGTATTTTTCGCATCGAGTGTTTGTTACTTGACGCACTTTTAAAGGTTCATTTAAAATTAATAATATCGGGTGTATGTTTATTTATGTTTCTATATATGTAAGAAATAAACTTTTGTTGTATTGTTATAAAAAAAACATATTTAATAAACTTAATTGACAAAATACATATTCATTAATAAAAATTTTCCCTTAACCCCCCAATATTTACATGGTGACATAACCTCGTTTTGTTCCGGCAGTCGTCAGATATCATAAAAAACCCGAGTGCGCGATCTTTCAGCCGACACCTTACTTCGCGATTCGTATTCGTTTTGCGGTGCCGCTGTCCTATTTTAATTTAAGAGTTAAAATAGGACCGCGAAATGAATAAAAATCGCCTAGTGTAGTGCCGCCTTTATACTTTCTACGCTTTAAGAATTACGTGTACAAATTGATGGTTTCACCGATATATTGTCTATGCTTTGAGTAATGTATTTTCACGGATTATGTGTAGTGAATCTGAGAATTCGTTGATTTATATGTTTTCACTGCCCCCCCTCTGCCCGACCGGGAAAAGTACATTTTTACTAGTGAAAGTATAGTCTCACTAAAAATGCAAATTTGCTGTAACATATATACACCCTCATTGTGAGATGAAATTACAGTTTTTTGTTTTACCCGTTATATTCACAAAGCGTTACATTTAGTTATTATTTTGTTTTCAGCTTTGTGAGACACTCTTAAATGAAATTTATAGGAATCAATGTCCTCATTTACTTTTAACTATAGTCGTCTTTTAATTTAGTCGTCACAGTATACAGAGTGACACACATTTTTATCAGTGTGTCACTCTGAATAAAATTGTAATTGTTTTAATCAATAAACGCTGTAAAACTTTAAGCGACTTTCAACAGACGTCTCCGAGGAGTGGTGACCCGATATCATCAACCAGAATTATTTACACACTCGCAACCGAAACACCCCCAAAAAAGCGAGGGGCGTCCACTACGCGTCAGTCTTTAATTGACTTTTAACCTTTTTAAACCAGTACGATATTAGCGCAGTATGACCAGCCCGTATATTCCGGCGATAGTAAATTAAGGAAGTATCTAACACGGGCGAGAAGTTTTTCTTCATGCGGATATTGAACTGAATTTTCTATAAAGTGATCGAAGCAATATAAACAGCTTGTGCGAATTAAAAACAGTGTAATAATAAATGTGTGGAATATTCTGGAAACATTTAGTGACTATAAATTTAACAATAGTATTCCGATTTAATGCGTGTCCAGTAACTTTGCGTAATAAATAAAAAGTTTAATTTGTTTTGGTATTTTCGTTTCCCTTCCACAGGCACATCTCGTGAAAACATTAACATAATTTTATATTAACATTCAGTCTGTACAAACTTTATAACGTATAAAATTCCCATTAACACCTGAAGAAAATTTGGATTTATCACTTAAAACATTTTATCATATAAGTTACGTATGTAGGTATGTATTAATTAAAATCGATATCTTTATCGCACGCTTCTACCAAAGTCTGTTATCTGACTGACTGTTCAAATTGTTTGTTTATTATGTACCTCTACATAATTAGTATTTATGGTGGCCCACCGCATTTTCGACGAATGGAAACTCCCATTGAAAAATAATGACCTACGAATTAGTAAAGATAATAAAACAATAATATATCTCGTAATTCCTATCGCAATTATTTTCCGCTCGCCGTAAAATTCCTATCGCATCATACAGATTTTAATATAAAATATATAAATATATAAAATATAATATATAAAAAAATATATAAAGGTAAATTTATAATTTTCAATGTTTAGAAATTCGAACTCGTGTATTAATTTTCTTAACAATATTACTTTCATTAACTCTTGTCCTCTTCTCTCAATATTCCCGTTACAACCACCCTTACACCATTCAGCGCATTTTGTCAGTTCCTGATCAATGAATTATTTGTATTCGAACCTAATCGATGAAAAATTCTATATTTGAAAGTACACAGTCAATTTCAACACTTCACCTGTCGATGAGAAATTATGTTACTCCCGAAACTTAAATAGTAAAATATAAAAAATATTATTAAACTCACGTAACAAATTTAATGTTTTTCACTCAATTTATATTAGGACATCTTTCTTGAACATTTTCAACTAATAATTTAGTTAAGAAATCTACCTATATTGCAGATTAGCTTTGTTAAACTCTGCACACGGTTTTGAATTAAAACATTGATATCGATCAAGGAAAAATTTCATTAATATAAAATTTTATAAGGAACACAATTAAACAAAGTGAAGAATCAAAAACAAACATTGAGAGGGCAGCCGATGACAAATATTCTACTCAGCGCAATATTTACTAGATATAAAGGCTTTGACGGATGATTAGAGAATCCAATTACTCAACATCAACAACTACTCGAGTATCGAGTAGTGAAATCTTAAAATACTCTTGTATACTCGAGTAGTTTCCAATCTACCAAAATAGCTTTAATATTTCAAATTCATGAACTAATAAATAAAATAAATGAGAGTAAAATTGATTTTTAGTTTTAAAAATAATAATTTACTATACGTTAGTTGTTTTTTAGTATACCATTTTAAAATTATTAATATTAAAATGTTCTCAGATTTTCACGCCCGTTCAGAAGCTTCTGTATGTAGTTTTCTGGGATATTCTGCCGTGTGTGTGTGATGTGACGGGATAAATTTATGTAATGTATATTATTATTTACTTCATGTATGTATGGAGTACTGAGATGGTTTGGTCATGTGGAACGTATGAACGAGGAAAAGATAATTAAAAAAATATATGAGGCGAGTGTTGAAGGCAACAGGAATAGAGAGCATCCGCGAAAGACTTGGACGATCAGGTACTACAAGTATTTGAGGATGGCCCTGTTAGAAGTCGTAACAACCGTAGAACTTATATGAGAAGATGTATGAATATGGCCGAAGCAAAAGAGGTGTGCCATGATAGAAGAGTGTGGCGTTCAATCCTCTCTGCCCACCCCTGCGGGGAAACGGCGTGATGGTTAGTTAGTTAGTTACTTCATGTATTTCCAAGATTTGACCTACACAATATTAACAATAAGTGTCTTAACTAGCACAAATCATACTAGCAAATTTCGATCGATTCTATCAAAGCTATTCAATTAAAAAGAAATTAATATTAACTACCATAAAAATATGCCACCTAGGTCCGGGATCGTCAAATTTTGATCTCGAAATATCGGGATCATATTCTCTATCAACTTTCATTAACAATATGGCCCAATTTAACTCTATATCTAGAATGTAGAGGTCATACAACATACAACAAAATATAAAATAATCAAAACGTCCTCATTGAAATATTTCATGACAGTTTCCATGAATACAAGAGAACTATTACTAAACTTGCGAAATTCGCTGTTTAGTCTCTTTTTTTAGTCTCACTCTGTTTAAGCACACTCTATAAAATAATGATATTATAATAAACTGTAGATACGTTACAAGCGTGTAATCTTGGCAAGTCAAAAATTGCCTTAGGCCCGGTTGTTTCAAGTTCGATCAAAGTAAGCGGTCGATAAAAGCATAGATTTTTACGAAAACGGATCGTCTGATTGGTGGAGAACATAAAAATCTATGCTTTAAAAGAACGCTTACTTTGATCGAACTTGAAACAACCGGGTACTCGCATTCGTTATCGAACGGACCTTCTTCCTTGATCGGACGCGACGGCACGCCGAAAAAAGAGTCCCGGTGAAAAAGGAACAGAGTATCGTACACTATTGTATGTTATTTTATTTACCGTGACTTCAAATTACCAGATTTTAGCATTTGCTGCATTTGAAATCAGAATAGTATGGGAATAACGTGTCTATTTATAATACGTCAATGCTATAAAATCACTTTTTTCTGTGCTTTCTTGTGTATGTTTTAGCCTTTACTTTTTATCTCTGTGTTTGCTGTTCGTTCCAGCCCCGGGAAAAGAGACTGACCAATGTCTACACGACTCTCAAATCTCTTCCCGGATCCTGGCTGGAACCACCGACAAATATAAAATACGACGATTTTAATCTCCACCTTTGCCGATGAATTTAAGAGACTGATTCTTTTATCGTTCGAAATGAGGATTAATAAAACACGAAATGAAATTATCAATTGAGCGACCAAAGGGAAAATTCTTCAAAAATAGCAAACATAAGGAATAAAGATTAAAAAACTGGCACGAAGCTACGTATAACTGATTCGAAAAATTACTAAAAATTTTGCCGCTTTTCTGAAAATCTACCCCTTTATAACTTCTCGACATTTATTTTTGCAAATCAAAATTTAAAATTACAAATACCATGTGTGTTCCAAGCATATCTTCATTCAAAATTTTCAATAATTAAAATTTAAATTGGCGAGTTCTTACTCACATAAAATAATAAAGAAAAACACATTCTTATTCAATAAATAAACAAGTAGGTGCATAATATAAAAACTGTTTCTATTTTGAAGACATTTTCATTATACAGGGTTATTTGGAAAACATTAATAACCTCGCAGGACTCCTGCATATTCCTGCCTTGATTATGAGTCGAAAATGTTCAAGCTATTATGACCTAATATCAATAGTTATGGAGATATGCGACAACAAAATTTTTATTTTTTTCAATATATCAGATTTATTTTTTGTAAAACGTTGGACTATTATTACAGTAATTGATATCGATTACGAAAAATTCATTCGTTTCAATACAAATTAAATAAACTTCGAAAGTTTTTATTATTTTATTTGACTTGGATTAAAGGGAATGACTTTTTCATATTCAATATAAGTAACTGTAGTGATAGTCCAACGTTGTACAAAAAATAAGTCAGAAATATTGAGAAAAAAAATGCAAACTTCGATGTCGCATATCTCCATAACTATTGATATTAGGTAATATTAGCTTGAACATTTTCGACTCATAATCAAGGCAGGAATATAGTCCTGCGAGGTTATTAATGTTTTCCAAATAACCTTGTAACTACATTTGCCAAATTATTTGTTAAATATTTTGGAGGAAACATTTGCTGTGTTCACATTTAAGTGATGAAAAGCATTTAAACGTATTGTATTATATTTGTATTATCTTGTTATGTAAACCATTCAAAAATAAAATAACATAATTTTGGTTGGGGATTGGATCTCCTACTCCCAACAATGATGAACGAATCACGCGCGCATACAACACGCACGCCTCACAACACTACGAACAGAGCTCACCTGTAGAAGATGCGCGCTCGCGAAAGACTCGTTGCAGAAGTAGCAAAGAACGCTGGTCTTGGAGGAATTCATCTTCCCGTTCGTCGGCCACAAAACACAACTAAACAATCGACGACATTTACACAAAGCTGAACAAAAGCAGAACTCTCGCGATGGCGCGTCTGCTCTGACGCTGGCCGTAACTAAGTGCGGCTGTTATCAGAGCAATCGTCATTACCTGCTTATCAGTTCGAGTAGAGCGGGCGACAGTGAGGGACTGGAGGTAAAAAGGCCCCATCTTATCGGCCAACGTTTTTATGGCGGCGTTTCGTAACCTTTTTCAGCCGCGGACCCCTAGGAAATCGAGCACAATTTTCAAGGACCCCCTTAATAAAAAAAACCAGCAATAAATTTCAGACTATTTATTTTAGTACCTACTACAAAAAAAACGAGCGAGTCTTACAGCAGTCGCATATGATGTGTAACATTTGACATCTCACAATTAAAAATACATATCTAATACCTATATATTATAGTGAGAGGAAAGGTGTGACACATCAAAACTTTTTTATTAAAAAAATACGTTAATAATTAACGTATAACAGCAACACCAACATTCAAATTAATTAACGGTTAATTAATGTGAAGGTTGGTATTCCTTTTTGCAACTAAATCAGTGATATACGGGTTGATGTTACTACTAAGATGTAATCTCAAATCGGATTCTACTTGTAATCTGTTTCTGTGTTTGTTTTTAGTATATATGTTACAGCAAATTTGCATTTTTAGTGAGACTATACTTTCACTAGTAAAAATGCACTTTTCCCGGTCGGGCAGAGTGGGGGCAGTGAAAACATATAAATCAACGAATTCTCAGATTCACTACACATAATCCGTGAAAATACATTACTCAAAGCATAGACAATATATCGGTGAAACCATCAATTTGTACACGTAATTCTTAAAGCGTAGAAAGTATAAAGGCGGTACTACACTAGGCGATTTTTATTCATTTCGCGGTCCTATTTTAACTCTTAAATTAAAATAGGACAGCGGCGCCGCAAAACGAATACGAATCGCGAAGTAAGGTGTCGGCTGAAAGATCGCACACTCGGGTTTTTTATGATATCTGACGACTGCCGGAACAAAACGAGGTTATGTCACCATGTAAATATTGGGGGGTTAAGGGAAAATTTTTATTAATGAATATGTATTTTGTCAATTAAGTTTATTAAATATGTTTTTTTTATAACAATACAACAAAAGTTTATTTCTTACAAATATAGAAACATAAATAAACATACACCCGGTATTATTAATTTTAAATGAACCTTTAAAAGTGCGTCAAGTAACAAACACTCGATGCGAAAAATACAAAAATCAAAGAGATTCTAAGTCATCATTTACGTTTGAATTCATTCAGATTCTTCCGCATTTCCAATTTTCTATCTTTTTATCAAAAATGTGTCTAATGTCGTTTGCGTTTCTTGTTTGCGCACGTGTAAGCACGGGTGGTAGACGTACAACATAAAGTGCGCGGTTTTTAAGTTCGCAAACTTACTCGGCTCGACGTCGGTGACAGACGTGAAGCTTGCTCGCACCGTATCATTTTTATGAGTTTAATCGACTGTCTTTTGAATTATAAGATGATCAGAATTTCGTAAGTGTTCGCGATTAAAATTTTAAAAATATATTACGTTTTAGTTACCTACCTAAACTAATCATTGAATATCAAAGACCAGTCCAGAAGTGTGACAGTTCGAGAAACAGAACTATCGCCACAGAATAGAGAATATGCTATCGCTCAAAGGATAAAAATTAGAAATACTGTCGCTTTGTGATGACTTTGGACTAGACTAGTGTAGAATGAGACACAAAACGCAAAATAAATTTTGAAAAACAAGGTCCATGTGCCATTAGAATCTTGTTATAAAATCATATAATGAAGAATTGGTGCAGACGAAACTTTCAACACTTCAAAATGACTATTTTAATAATATCCGTTACCTACATAATGTTGATTTGCACAGAAGAAATTAATAATGCAGTAAGAACCTTGTTCACGCAATGACTTATTAAATTGTTATTCAAGGCCCGGTTGTTTCAATTTGGATAAATAAAAGTTCGTTTAAAAGCATAGATTTTTACGGAAACGGATTTCAGACTTGTCAAATTTAATTTGTTCGGAAACCAATAAATTCACTAGTAAGTGCAAGTTAAAATATTGTATTCATTTCTATTGGTGAAAAACTCTTTGAATATGATAAGAATGACCTTGAATATATTTTCTCTAAAATGCCAGTGAATGATGGACTCACTAGAAAATCAGATTCACTGTAACATATACAAGAGCAGAGAATGCCTTTTAACAGAGGCATGTGGTTGAGAAAAGCAGTAAATGTTTCAGTGCTTCTTCTGATATTTCCTTAAAATCATAGTAAGTAAGCGTAGCGATTACGAAACTTTTGGTGGTATTTATTTATTATTGTTAAATGGTCCAGAGGCGAGACCGCGGACCCCCATACATATATGATAGGTTAAGAAACGCTGTTTTATAGCGTGTATTTCTCTCTCAGTAGATATCTACTACGAGCATACGCCAATGGCGTAAATAAAACCAAGAGATGACAAAAGGTCACAAATTTCAAATTGTTTTTATTATGTAATTAATAAATTACCAAAACCAAAGATGTTTTAGAAATGATTGCGTCTGATTAAATAGCTGAAATCAGGAAAATTTAGATTTTTTACGTTTTCAGTTTAAAATATTAATATGCATTATTTTAATATATTGAAGTTGAGAAGTTATTAACTATGTAAAAAAGGTTGAAAAACCTGAGAAAAATATTTTTTTAAAAAAACCAGTCTCTTTTAAAACATAGATTGTTATAAAACCAACTGAACGATAAAAATATTTTTATTATTTAATTATATAGTTGTATAAAATCCATAAAGTGCGATTTTATTAATTTTTAAAACTTTATTGGTTATGCAATTTATTAAATAATTTAGTTTATGTCGTTTAGAAAGATAAGTGTGGAGAATATCTGGAATCTAGTGAATTCGTTTTAATTTGATTCTTTTCCACACAAGTATGTGAAACAAAATTCAAGAGAAAAGGTGAAGAATTTTGCTCGCATTGCCAGACAATCTCCTGAATAAGAAAAAAATCGCAAAAGCTCATAATCAAAATTTTCATCCATTGATTTCATAGGCTACTGTTAAGATTGCGCTTAAAACGCATAGTGTGATATTTTTCCATTTCCAGCTTCAAAAATTAATTAAAACTTAGGATTTTTTAAGGAAAGGAGGTGTACAGATTATTTTAAAATACATTGAGATATTATTAAAAGTGTAGAAATATTATATATGTTTATACATTATTTAATATTCGAGTCACTTTAAGGCGAAATATATCGATATTTTAAGAAATATCAATATATTTCGCCTAAGTAAGCGTAATTTTTTTTTGCTACGGCAAGTATATTTTTGACGTTTAATTTCTAAGTTGAAATGATTAAAATGTAGGTATGTATAGTTGGAAAAGTGTCAAACTCGAACGCATACACGGCAGGCGCGTGCAGTGGAACAAGAAGTACGACTTTTATTTAACCGTATATTTGGGAAAAAAATATCGAAATTAAATATTTATAGTAGCTTGTTGGTCTTGTGGTTAGGATCGTGATCTCGCCTCTTGATCCAAAGGTCGCAGGTTCGAATCTCACTCCAGACAAGCAAGTTAGTCCTATTTTCATAACACAAGCGTTTAGCTTAATTTGAAAATAGTAAGAATATTGATGTGACACGAATTCCGTGTTCGCATCTCTATTTTATTAAAAAAATAAATTTAATAAATGTGGCAGAATATTATGAAATATTAAAATCTGAATAATATGTTAATTATTGTGATAAGAAAATTACGAGATATATTTCTGGTTTCGGTTTCTTTTCAAAATATATGCTTAGAAAAAAGTCATGCCTGATACATGGCGACTTATCATCTTTATTACGGTTGCTTTGAAAACACAGTACGTATTGCGTGGTTTTGCCATTACCAGTTTCAAAAAATGACCAAATCGTATGAAAAGCAGCACGCAATGGTGATAGCTAATCGCAGACACTAATAGTCGCGCACTGGTTACCATCGGCCGCGCAGTGGCCAGAACAGCTGGTAGCCAATTGCAGACACCAATGGCCACATACACTGCGCTGACTATAGCCGCTAAGCAATTGGCAATAGCCATTATTCAATGGCTTCGTCACCAACATTCATTAATTTATTTAAAGCTCTTTCATTTTTTTTTGAAAATGTTGGTTCTTATATCGCGTGGATCTTTTGTCGTTGGACAAAATGACCACAGACATTTTGTCGCGGGCCTTTTATCGTGGATAAATGTAATAAATTAGGTACCTACCCACTTAGGTAGGTACATATTGACACTCCAATCCGGCCCAGTCGTCACTCACCTTAAGCCAAATAAAATGTTATTTGACTTCAATCAACAGGTGTTTCCGAGGCTGATTCATTGTGTATTTTCACCGCGATAAAAAGTTGTACGAAACGCACTCCATTCTTAGAAACACTCGCATGTCTTGCCCAATTTATCAGTTGATTAGATGCAGTTGATATCGTATAGATGTTATATCAAAAATACGTTTGAATAATGAGAAAGAATATTGGAAGAATGGCATGGTGGAAACAAAGTCACCAATCTATGTTTTGTGTGTAAAGTATTCGAGATATCTTACAGAAGAATAGGAACTCAAAATAAGCCGGACGGACAGAGTTAGGGGGCGACTCACAGTGGTCGGAAAAGGAAACCTGAGCGCGCGAAATTATTTTATTGTTCTTTGTACTTTATATCCATTAAATAATAATAATAATAAACCGATAGAAGGAGATAAGAAACGAAATAAAAGTGGTACTATAGCTAGACCGCATTCAAAAGAATGTGCGCAATAAATGTGTGTTGTTACGATGCAAAAAATGAACACAAAAGAAGTTTTTCTTGTAAGTAAGTAACCTTTTCTTAACTAAAAAGTATATATTTATTTTAATATCATATTGAGGCTTGTAATACGGGCATGCCAGGCAAATTTTCCTCGCTTTCTTCTTACCGGACAAAGCTAGGGAATGGTCTTTTGATTGTGGTCGACCTATAGTGCTATACTAATTTTAAATGACAGTCAAAACATAAATGGGAAATTATATTGATATATATTGACATAGTCGAAGCCATTTATATAGCAAAATTGTACGATAGTGGCCCAGGTCTAACGATCTGTATAAGCTGGCTTAAGTTGTCACACTACACAATGCCACGTTCACCAATTCCACCACAAGAATATTCACACATTATCAAAATATTAAAAATTGTATATACATTCCAAATCAGTAGTTGTTAATTTTTTTTAATTAATAATTTTCAGGCGTATATGTTAAATAATCAGGAAAAATATCATACACACATTAAAAAGAATATTTATTTATTTATATTTATTTATTTATTTAATGTTCATGGAAGACCAACAGCACAAAAAAAAGCATAGAAAACATTGATACAATATAGATGGCCAATTACATTGCTTAATATACCACTTTAAAAAATACAGAAGACGATTTGGCAGATACTTCGTGGTGCAACATTAAAATATAAAATATGTTTAATTTTACTGTGTAATACACACATACATACACACACACACACACACACACAATATGAGTTTCGAGAGGAGTAGTCCCTCTCATCATCAGGTATAGATAATAACTAACTTAAATACAAAATTTATCTATCATATCGGGTAGGTCGGGGAGAGCGCGCGGTGGCCAAAAAAATTCATAAAAATTTCCTTAAAAATTTCCTAAAAATTTCCTCAAATCTAATAATTGCCTAAAAATTTCCTTAAATCTAAAAATATACAAAAATCTAAAATTTCCTTAAATCAAAAAAATTAAATAAATCTAAAAATATCCTTAAATCTAAAAATTCCTTTAAATCTAAAAATTTCCTTAAATCTAAAAAAATTCTTAAATCTAAAAATTTCTTTAAATCGAAAAATTTACTTAAATTTTCCTTAAATTTAAAAAAAAACTAAAAAAAAATTTTTTTAAATTTCTCAAATTTTCCAAAAATTTCCTAGTATCCTAATTCCTAAAATCTTCCTAAACATTTAAAAAAAAATCCTAAAAATTTCCTTAATTCTTAAAAATTTCCTAAAATCAAAAAAATTTCCAACAACTTCCTAAAAATTTCCTTAAATCTAAAAATTTCCAAAAATCTAAAATTTCCTTAAATGCACTTTCAACATTGAATATTTCGATAATATTAATAAATCCGCATATATTTAACCAAAAACCTTATTGCAGGAGTGAACTCTATTGCTTTTGTCATTATAATACGCTACTAAATAACAATAAAGTAATATTTACATAGAATATACTTTTTACAGTGACTGTATACATTGACGAAATAAAACATCGACAGAAACACGTCTGCCGCTCGCCGTGGCTCTCTCCATATTTTGGAGCATAATCATACTGTGTTTTTTTTTTTAATAGTAATTTACTTGTTTTTAATAAAAATAAAAATAAATTTAAATAGTGGGTGAGGATTTAAAGTGCGGTATTAAGTATAATATATCGTTTAAAATCGTCTTTTTATATGAATAAAAAGAGCTTGAAAATCATAAAAAAACGTAAAAATTTCGTACAAATTTAAAAATCTATAACTTTATCAATATTGAATATACCTTAATTCCCTTAATACAGATTCCAGATAATTAAGTAAACTTTATACGTATAAAAACATATTATGCCTACATACAAATATTAATTAAAGCTTTATTCGTCCTAGAACCCTAAAATCGATATTTTTGCCGCGGCCTGTCGATTAATGCTTATACTTTATTTATTAATTTAAATAATGTTCAGTTTATTACTTTTACATAATAACAAAGGTTCTTTCTATGTTACTGTTTTAAAAAAATTGCATTCTAGAGTATACATTCTGATATAAATGAATAATAAAAACCCACATTTTCGTAAAAAAACGCCGAAATATGCATTTGCAGTGAATGTCCAGCCTTAATAAGGAACATGAAATAGATGGAAACTGTGACGAGGCACCCACCGCATACCCAGGGCGTGTTTTGTGTGTGTTTTTTATTATGTGTGTCTTGTTTTGTTTTATGAGCATATCGGCCCCGAAATTTCGCCACTCAGTTGGACATTATTTTAATGCTAAAGCGGTCATCGCTACGCCACTGACACTAGAGTGAGTGTAAGCGGCGCGACGAGAACATCTACGCGGCTTGGTCAAGAGGAGAGGGGTTATGTAAAATACTACGCTGAGCTATGTGAGGGGGGGGGTCAGAGTCGTGCTACGTAATATGTCCTTTATTTTACTTGGCACAATTAAAACGGTACAGAATATGCGATCGATAAAGCATCAAAAAATATCACTGTTATATATAATATTTAAGTGTTAATTTATTTTGTAATATTATTAATAATGAAAGTGTCTCGTTCATATTATACCCAATAATGTTTGCAAGAGAAAACAACATAAAATGTCTTCTGGAATTAATAGGAAAAAACTAAGTTCCACAGGGAGAGGAGGGGGGACAAATTAATTTAAAAATGGTAATCATCATGGCTCAAACACTAATGGAATAAAATTATATTTCCACTAAATCATGGCCATTACCAGATTTTTATGTATTTTATTTCATTTAAAAGATCTATACTGCTAAAGAAATACATTCAAGGCTTTCGAGATGTGAATCTACAGAAGAATACTCAAAATAAATAAAGAACAATAAGTAATTAAAATATTAAAAAGCCTAAAACTTCAATATCTCGGCCATGTGATGAGACATCCAGAGAAGTACGAGATCTTGCACCATATAATGCAGGGAAAGACTGCCGGAAGTCCGCTATCATGTTGACTATCATCACTTTGTGGCCAATTGATTTGGCCAGTCTTTTGCAGAACTATTCCGGGCCGCAGTAAATAATGCGATGATAGTCAATAAGACAGCCGAAAGGGCACATAGGCTTAAATAAACGTGCATCGGAGAAAGTTACATATCAGTCATAGCGGAGCGCCACGGGAATAAACGCAGCATTTAGTTTTTTTTCTAAAATTTTTCAATATAATAATAGTTGAGTATATGCCTTAAGAAGTATTAATAAAAAATATATAATTAAACACTTCCATATATCCAGAGTCGTAAAGGTACTGATAGACATGCTTATTTTTGAGCATGCTCATTAGCATGCTCAAAAGTAGCATGCTCTAACAACTGTACACACTTGCTCGTTATATCATGCTTATTTTATGCATGCTCATGAATGAGCACGCTCAAAAGTAACAATCAAACACGCATGCTTATTACTGGCATGCTTTTGTCATAGAATAGAAACGCTCTTGTTCAAAATGGAAAGTTTGCAAACTGAAATAGAAAATTCAAGTGAACCAATAAATCAAAATAGTTCCCGAGTTTCCATCCGTACATTTTTGATTTTAGTTTTAATAATTTTTAATTGTAAGATTTGAATCATTCATGTCTTTTAATAAAGTTTCATTAACATTGTTTCTTGCTATATTATTTTTACATAGAGGTGACCGAGTATTCCACAGACATTCGTGTTTTAAATCACGAAAAATAATGTTTTGTCATCTCCCCAACGCGACATATTTGTTTCATCTGTTGTGGACTGAGAAGATCGCATTGATAATTATAATCGATACTAGCCGCGAATGACATTAAGCAAGCTCATAAGCAAGCCTGTTCACACATGCTCAAAAGATATTCCTTCTCACGGTGAATGACATTAGCATGCTCATAAATCAATCGGTGGTTGATTTTTGAGCGTGCTAGTAATGAGCATGCTCCTTACTAGCAATGTGCGTACACACATGCCACTAAATAGCAATGGCTCAAGAAGCTCAATACTGCGCATGCTCACGTGCCACTAATGAGCATGTGCATCAGTACCTTAACTCGTTAAAATATAATATAGTGTCTCCGTGCCGATTGCTTTTGCTAGTGACCGCCTTGGGTGGGATATAGCGAAGGAAAAAACTACATTTCAAAATGAAGACTACAACACACACACGTTCACCAGTTTGAAGACTACAAAGTGTACACTACAATTGTAGTAAAAACTACATGAAGTGAAGTAATTGTAGTACTACGAAATGAAGTGAAGTAATGAAGTAATTGTAGTATTAATGAAGTGAAGTAATGAAATGAAGAAAATTGTAGTACTAGTAGTAGATATTTTTTGACCTAAAAAAAAAAGGCCGCCAACCAGATTTATTCGTCATGGGGGGGGGGGATTTCTTCCTTTAACTACATCAACTTCCCAAAAATTTCACGTAAAAAATGTACTAAGTACTTTGTAGTGTTCGCTTTGAAATGAAGTGTACTATTTGAAGTACCTATATACTTTCAATAACTTTAAAGTGTGTATAGTTTGTAGTGTGCACTACACTTCAAAACGTGTGAAGTGTGCCCTTCAGTGTAATGTAGTACTACATTGTAGTAGTGAGTACAGAGCGGACCCATCACTAGTGGGATACTGCGTTCAGCTGTCACAAGGTAAACATGCACTCGTGTGTTATGATTGGTTATGATATTATCTTACCTTGATCATGGCTCCAGCTAGATTACAGCCTTCAGAGTACCAGCTCGACTAATTACATCTCATTGTATGGAAATTACCATGTAGGAAGATGCCTATAAATATACCCCATTGTCGTAGGAAAGCTGTGACGCGATGCAAAAACGTGATGTGTGTTTACGAGAGAAGATCTTATGCACATCTTGGCACGAGTTTTTCGAAAACAATATGCACAAAGTGGTCAGACTTACTGCTTTATCCAGCTCAACCCACATAAAGCAGTAAGTGTCAAACTACCGCCCACACGGATAAAACAGTGGATAAATTCCTTGAATGAAGAGTGCATTCAAATTGGGATGAAGATTAGCACTGTCAAAACAGAGGTAATGGTCGTAGAAAGAGACCAAGAGCAGTACAAGGGGCGCAGCTGAAGCAAATTGATAAATTCAAATATCTTATATAAAGAACATATAAGATGCTTAAATAATTAATTCAAATTTTTCCGAATTTTCCTATCATATTATTGAGAATAATCATATTTTTGACAAAAATACATATATTCTTCGCATTGATAGTAAAAATAAACGTCTAAATAATTTAGAAGCCCTAGAAATTAAGAAAGCCATCAATAATTATGAATCTATTATAAATAACCAAAAAAATCTAACTTACAGTCCTATCTTGAATATGTTCCCTTTCACCCTATCACCTGTTTCTTTCGCACCCCCCACTATTTACCCCCATTTGGACACTTGACACTGAGGTATGATTGTTGATAATTTTGTAAAGTTTAATTAGCATTAAGTGTACCCTGACGAAGGAACGTTGTTTCCGAAACCGGTTGGTTTTACCAAAAATTAAGTGATGATAAACAAAGTTAATTCGTTTAATTATATTCAAATACCTAATAAAAATGGAAATAAATGCAAACTATAGTTTTACAATTTTTATCAAAACAGCATCTTTCATATGAATCCACAAAAGAAGTGGCAAGCTGAAATAAAACTTAAAAGAAGAATAAATAGAAATGCAAAGAAGAAATAAGAAGGAACTTAATTTAGATGAATGATAGAATAAATAAAATAAGATTAGTGAAATAATCACTGTATAGAGTTACAACAATCTATTTTCATTCATACAATACAAGAATTGGCGACAGTATAAGTACAGGCCCACCCTTAATATATGACCACTAAATACGGATCCTAACGGAGAGTATGGATCCAGGCTGCAGAGATGAGTTTTCTAGGGGGGGTAGCGGGAGTCACACTGGTGGACAAAGTGAGAAGTGCCGATACAAGTCACAGACTCGGCGTGGAGCCGAGTATACTCCTACACATAGAAAAATTATAAATGAGGTGGCTTGGACATGTGCTAAGAATGCCAGAGGAACGATTACCAAGAAGTATCCTCTTGGCAATCCTGGAAGGAAAAAAATGGGAAGGTCTTCTTAACTGGACAGGATAGGTCTTAACTGGTTAACACATACGGAATCAGCAAAAGACAGCGGAATATAAAAACACTCTGTTGGGTCTTCGGTCTCCCTAAGAACCTACTAAAAAAGTGATGCATATGATGATGATGAGAGAAAAGCGTAGAATGGGAGAAAAAAAGGAGCATTTGAGGAAGGAAGAAGATCTAAAATAAACTAAAAGTCAAAAAGAAAGAGACAGGATAAGAAAGAAAGTAAAAAATGGGAAAATTCTAATGGATGAAAATGAAAGAAAGGATTTTTTTAGAAGCGTATTAAATTAACGAGAATTGAAGCGTTGAATGGATGTATAGAGCAAGGACCGTAGTGTGAACGAGATAAGTGTAGAAGAAATCACTAATTTATGAAATTAGCCATGACAGGAGAGAGTGGCTTACAAATCTTTCTCTCTTCTTCAGTCAGCTTTTTTCAAATTTTGCTTTATTTCAAATTTATTCCCTGGAGCTCTAAACACATTCCCATTTTTTCAAAACTTTAATATGTAAAATGTAGCTAGGAAAACTACTAAAACGTATTTTCCATAACACGTATATCATTCGTGTGCACAGCTAAATGTAATTCCACGTAAGTCAATTAGTCAATCTCACTGGTTAGTTCTATTTATTTGTCAACTATGTGCGAATACGGATGAATTTGAATCTGCTCCCAGGAGTTAAATTTTCAAAGATAAATAGTTGTACCTACGTATCTATGGTTTAATGTGACCTTTAAATATCATAATATTCACTCTCGTAAAGTGCCATGACAATAGTTAAATAAATTTAAATTTATTAAATGAATAAGATACTTCAGAAACCCCATAAGTCATATTTTTTCCAAAATGGGATTTTTACGTTTTTGTGTTTTCCTAAGATTACCGCACATGCCAACCAAAAACCGCGTAAGTCACTATAAAATCGAAAGAACAGCATCAAGTCAAGATTCGCATGTAAGAGAGAAACCCCATTAGTCACTGACATGATAAAAATATTTTATTAAAAATCAGCCAATATACATTTTTGCATTATATGAATAAGATGGGATAGTCATTGGTGGCTTTGCGTCACATACTTTTATGCTTAGAAATGCATCTAGAGTTGTTTTACCTACCTCATCAAAGTAGAAAAATCAAAGTATTTTATGTTTAAAAGTTTCAGCTCGATTGGATCAGGGGAAAAGAGTTAAAAATCGATCCAAAGTTAAAAGAAAGTTACCTAAAAACACCCATGTTAATCATTGCTAGACGCTTTTCGCGGGTCCTTTATTCCGCTATATGCATTGAAGCACTATAAACAATCATTTATTTTATATTATAGTAACAGATCTGAATTTTATATATTTTACTAGCTGTGCCCCCACGGCTTCGCACGCGTAGTTTTTTAGTACACTGTTTGGATCGTCATAGAGCTTTCGCGAACCTTTTAGAACATTCTCCTTCCAGAACTTTCAAGAAATTTATCGAATATACAGGAACCTTGCAGACACACCGACACATTCCGCCACTCAGTTTAGAACCTTATAAAACTTTCGGGAATTTTCTAGAGCCTTCTCCTTCCAGAACTTTCTAGAGCAGGTTTTTCCGGAACCTCATAGACTCACCGACACAGTCGGCGCGCCTATTTTGAAACAATCTGAAGCATTTGCGGCCTTCCCATAACAAAAAAATGTGCTAGAAAGCGCATTTTCGTCACCCACTCCCACCCATGCACAGCCACCCCCACCAAACTCGCATATTTTCGATTTGACACCAAGGGCTATCCACCACCATAACCACCGGTGGATGGTTGTAGCTGGTTGTGGAGAAAACTTGGCGGGTAGGGAAACACGGGTTTCTTTATATATATATCGAGTGTTGACGGCGCCAGAAAGAGAGGGCGACCACGGAAGACGTGGCATGACCAGATTAACCAGATACTGGAAGATGGTCCTGTTAGAAGCCTGAACAAGCGTCGAGCTTGCATGCGAAGATGTATGAATGTAGGCGAAGCGAAAGTTGTATGTCAGGACAGAAGAGTATGGCGCTCTATCCTCTCTGCCTACCCCCACGGGGAAACGGCGTGATGGTAAGTAAGTAAGTGAAATGATTTGGGCCACTATTAATAATATTCCCTGATACCTTATATTTTAACGTTTTACTTTTTTTTTATACTTGTAGATATTACCTGTTATCTGCCAAAATCCCCCGAACTCAAATGTTATAAAATCCAAATTTTCTTACTTACTAATGTGTACATCCACTGAAAATATTTCAAATGGCAGTTGCTGGCTCCTACTCTGTCAGTACAGGTAAAAGGCCAGTTTAGAATATTGACATTATCGTGTCACTTGTCACGGTCGTAATTTCTTTGTCAGCCGGTAATGATCGTGTGACGAGGGGCTGGAAGTGGAGGGTAATTATCTTATCTTCCTCCATCGAGCCCATGCTACCTTCGGCCGACGCAATGTCAAGACAATACGCTAATTAAGCGCACACACGCCAACGGCGTCCAATGTCATCTTCCGAGAAGCGACAACTTCTCGCGGAACGTCACAAGTCTTGAGAACTGCACCGTGCATCGGACGTTCTCTAAAACAATATTGTTTAGCAGTACACAGCTCAAAGATCACATTTTCTGTAAACATTATAAAACTTGTTAGACAGATTATTCCGTTTCATGGTTTCTGACAGATACAAGAAATATCCCGTCAATAAGGAAGGCACTAATCATAATCGTCACGGCCGTTAAGGTACAGATACACATGCTAATTACTGGCATGCTCATAAGCATGCTCAAACTAGCATGCCCTAACAACTGTACACAGTGGCTCATTATTAGCATGCTTATTTTAAGCATGCTCATAAATAAGTATGCTCAAAGCTAAGAATCAAACACACATGCTTATTAGTGGCATGCTCTTGTTATAGAATAGAGAGGAACTCTAGTTCAAAATTGAAACTTTGCAAATTGAAATAGAATACTCAAGTAAACCAATAAATCAAAACAGTTCCCGGGTTTAATCAAACACACATGCTTATTAGTGGCATGCTCTTGTCATAGAATAGAGACGGTCTTGTTCAAAATGAAAACATTGCAAACTGGAATAGAAAATTCAAGTGAACCAATAAATCAAACTAGTTCCCGAGTTTTCGTCCGCACATTTTTGATTTTAGTTTTTATAATTTTTATAGTAAGATTTTAAACATTCATGTCTTTTAATAAAATTTTATACATATTTTTTTTACTATATTATTTTTATATAGCGGTGACAGAGTATTTCACAGACATTCGTGATTCCTATAGTAAGTCACGAAAAGTAATGTTTTATCATCTCCCCAACTCGCCACATTTGTTTCATCTGTCGCTGACTGACAAGATCGCATTGATAGATAATCGATACTAGCCGTGAATGATATAAGCATGCTCATAAGCAAGCCTGTTCACACATGCTCAAAATACACCCCTTCTCGTGGTGAATGACATTAGCATGCTCATAAATCAACCGGCGGTTGATTTTTGAGCATGCCACTAATGAGCATGTTCATTACTAGCAATGTGCTTACACACATGCCACTAATAACCAAGGGCTAAAGAATGCTCACGTGCCACTAATAAGCATGTGTATCAGTACCTTTACTTATTTAAAAAATCAATTGTAATGCAATAGGGTGACTGTTGCAGTAATTGGTCCTTCGGATTTTACGAGTCCATCCAGCGTAATCAAATTGTAAACAATCGGAATCCGAGACCTCGCATTTTATAATGAAAATTATGGGTTAATTTTTTTTTACATTTTTTTTTCCGTCTTTTTTTGCATTATCATCCTATTTCTGCGATGTACTGAAGATGTATTTTTTATTCAGGAAACAAACAGAAGTAATTAATGTCAGTTATCATTTTTTAAATAACAAAAGCAACAAAAAATTCCCAATAATAAGCTTCCTAACATTAGACAAAATTAAAATGAATTAAAATAAATTACATGTGTGCAGTAAAACCCAAACCGCAGCATAATAAATGCAAAATTTAAATTTTAACGCGCGATTCAACTTTTAGGCCGATTTTTTGGTCATGGCACTTCAATTATGTGTTGTTGATGATATCATCATCATGCGGAATCCAAATCTTAAAAATGTTACCAAGTTTCACGCACCTCCAATCTCTGATAACAGATGTGAATAATAAATACTACAGAAGAGATCCAGAATCACATTTAATTTTTTTTATTATTGATATATTCTTTTTTAATATTACAGATATCTTGGTATGGCTCCGAATACTGGGCTATGTAGGTACAACTCCTGCTCTAGGCAAATCGAAACAGCAGAAATGCGAATGCTTAGATGGTCTGCAAGAATACCTAACACTAAAAGATAGGATTAAAAGTTCATGCATTCGTGGTAGCCTGGGTGTCACGGACGTAAACAGTAAGCTGGGGGAGCGACAACTGAGATGGTATGGACACATAAGACGGAGACCACCAGACCACACGGTGAAGCAGGCAATGTCTATGGAGCTTCATCGACAGCTATTCAGATCAGAAGAAGACCGAAAAACTCCTGGATGACTCAATGCTCCAAAATACGATAGAGAAACGGCCTGGATGAAAGAGATACCCAGAACCGAATACAGCCTGAGAACGAGAAGAGCCGACCCCAACAGCTTACCTAGGCAATGAGTTGGGACAGTGCAAGGAAGAAGAAGACATCTTGAAGAACCGTATTAACAATATATACTAGTGATGGTATTTTAACCAGTGACACACTAAACGTTATTTAATATTTTTATCTTATTGCGTCGATGATTACCTGTTGAGTACCTGTTCTGTACTGTACCATGTACCTATCGCTCGACCCAGAGTTTTGTTTATATTTATTTATTAAGGAATCTTAACATTTTTTTAAATATATAATGTAAAAGCATAGTGTTCATTTCATAGACCAATTAAAAATATTCACAGATGTTAAGAACAAAGTTAGATAAGACATTTTTAAGTTAATAATTTGGAATTGATTGTTTGGAAAAATAATTTGGAAATGAATAATGAATAGTAGTAAGCAACAAATAATGTTAAGACTGAATAATGGCAAGAGATTGAATGTGAAAAAAGAAAAAGTATATCAAGAAATGAGTTAAATAATGGGTGAAAAGGATGAGGAGGTAGGAGTCAGGATAAATAATTAGTGCATGTAATCTAAAGCATTCTTTTAAATTCAGTAAGACCAACATTGAAGAGGTCAATATCGATACAATTATTATTGAAAGCTTTGCATGCGCGATATAAAAATGTAGTTTGTGTATGGGATGCTCTATTTCGCGGAACATGGAAGAGCACGTTTTGTCGAGTACGTCTGCAGGGAGCATGAAAAGAGATTAAGCCCAGTTGTTTGGGACAGTCGAGATATCCTCTCAGTAGTTTAAATAATAGTGTTAGATCAGCACGTGCTCTTCGCTGTTCCAGAGTTTTTAAGTTGTGGAAATGTAGTGCTTCGTGATAAGAGTCAAAAGATAAGTTAAATCAAGTGTTGAGGTGGCGAAGAAATTTATTTTGTATCTGTTCAAGTCTCGCAATGTGTGTAATTTTTTGCGAGTTCCACACCTGAGATGCATAATCCAGGATGCTTCGAACGAACGCACAGACAATAATTTTAGGGGGGATGGATTTTTAAAGATTTGCACGTACGCAGTATGAAACCTAGCATGCTATAGGCCTTATGTATGTAATTTGATCGATATGGTTCTTAAAAAGGAGTTTGTTATCGAGAATCAAACCAAGGTCCTATAATTCGCTTTTAATTTCTATACTGTAACACAATAAAAATCTCCGCGATATAAACAGAGGGAGGGGTCGAGCTAGAGACATGGCGACAACCCTCCAGTCGGGCCACTGCCGTAACACCAGGCAGACCTCCGCGCGTCATCTGTTTCTTTGTTCATCATTCTTACTTGTACATTTTAACTTGCTCCCGGGGCCTATCTTCGGGAAGAAATAAACATTTAAATCCGATCGCTCTTTCATTCTATCGACCACAAACCTTCCCCACAGACATATCTGCCTCGGAGACTGGAGACCAAGAACTGGAGAGGACCGAGATCGGTGGCGGAAGACTCTTGAAGAGGCCAAGACCCACCAGGGGCGGCAGAACCAACAATGATGATGATGAAGTGTTTCCATAATTAAGTAGTGTTGTGTGTAATGCTGTTAATGTACTCGATCCGGCCGAGTACACACGGCGAGATGAAACGCTGTAATTTCATTCATTGTACGAGTATTTTTCGGAATTAAATGACTGAAATTGCTAGATCAATAAATTTAATCAGATATTTACGCTTAATTTGTTGACATGGAGTTTCAGGGGCCACTGTGGTGGAACGAAAAACATATATATACTTTTTTAAATGGTGATCGTGGGGCATAGTCTAGATGGGTCTTAATGTGAGCGGGCCAACCAAAGAGCGCGGCTCCGTCCCGCTGCCGTCATCTTATTTCCATCATTCCGTCTTTGACTCTTCGATCGTTTAGAAGCATTTAATTTTGTAAGCTACATTTTAATTTGTAATCTCAATTAATCCACAAATAAATTTAGGGTAAACAGACTTTGAAATAGATAAATAGAATTTGAGTAGTTTGTTGGTGTAGTGGTTTTGAATCCTAGCGATCCAGTAGTCGGTGATTCGAGCCCCATTCCAGGTTAGTCCAATTTGCTTAGCACAAGCGTTTAGATTATTTTGAAGTAGTAAAAGTATTGATGCGACGCGTATTCCGTAATAAAGTTTGTACCTGCCGCACTCCATTGGTATACAGATACTCATTACCCGTAACAATGTTCTGACGTAACACAGCCCTACCCGAGAGCCTTAATGAAATGTTACGCAATTTTCGAACGCGGTTTCGTTTAGTGACAGTCAAACTGTTATTTTAACCGGTTACAAGTGTTACTGTTATTTGAAATTTGTATCTGATTATATCTATCCGTATAACTACTATCCAGTACCGACGGCTGCTCGTCAAATTGCGAAAAATCAATTGCCAATCATCGATAGAATCAGTTACCAATCATTGATAGGTACAAAACATATTACCAATCATTGATACAATCATATATTATTAAACTCAAATAACCTAATCATGGTGTAACCGGTCAAAATACCATCTCTAGTTCCTTTACACATTTCACCCAAGTAAAGGTCTTTTCATATAAGCTTGCAATTGAGTTAGTGTGGGTTTCGTTGTGTTCAGTTTACAGATGCGCCCCTCTCGTATCCGTAAACTTAACACAACGAAACAATGCGCGTATTACGCACTACCCACACTAACTCAATTACAAGCTTATATGAAAAGACCTATAACCCCGAAAAAAACATTCTGTTTTAAAATAGTTTTATGATTGTTCAGTAAAAATCTGATTGTGCCAATATATTATGTAGATATCTTTGTTGTCTATTTCTATGTATCGATTTGTAATTTAAATCGATTCAAGGATAATGGATCGTCGCCTTCGGAATACGTGCTCGCTGCCTTTCAAGCAATGTGCCTCCTCAAACATCTTATTTATGTTATTTCAAGTTCAGATGGTATCATTATGTTTTCTGGAAAGTAAAAATGATATTAATTTATTTTTTATTATTTATTATTAGCTTGTTGGTCTTTTGATTAGGACACTCGCCTCGTGATCCAAAGGTAGCGGGTTCGATTCTTAGCCCAGACTAGCAAGTTAGTCCTATTTTCATAGCACAAGCGTTTAGCTTAGTTTGAAAATAGTAAGAATATTGATGTGACACGTATTCCGCGTTCGCATCTCTATTTAAAAAAAAAAAAAAAATTAGATGTCTCGTAGTTAATATTCAATTTTGAATAGAAAGTAGATTGGTACCTATTCATTACACTTTGGCTGAAATATCGATATTTGCGTAAATAAGTGACATGAGAGTTTTCATTGTTTTTCTATATTTCTGACTTGTCTCTTGCAAGACGTTGTAGACTTTCCTGAAAGTAATTGATATCAAATATTATAAATCCATAAATCTTAATACTAAGTCAAATAAGATGATTAAAACTGTGCAGATTTCGGACCAGAAGAAGATTAAAACTGTGCATATATTTGAACCAGTAGAATATTAAAACTGTGCAGATATTTGAACCAGTAGAATATTAAAACTGTGCAGATATTTGAACCAGTAGAATATTAAAACTGTGCAGATATTTGAGCCAGGAGATGATTAAAACTGCGCAGATATTTGAACCAGAAGATGATTGAAACTCTGCAGATTTTTGCAAGGTTTTAATCATTTTATACGACACGTATTTTAGCAAATGAATTTTTGATATTCGGTATAAGTTACATTCATAATACTCTTTTGTTTTACAGAAGATAGAAAGGTCAGAAATGTTGAAAAAAAATGCCATGTGCAAGTGTTATGTTGTATACCTTGCGTTGGAATACAACACAAATCAGAATTTCCATCAATGACAATTCTAAACAATCACCATTACTACATACTTATTATCCGATGAATAGGAGAGTTTGTGTACATTTATTTATAGGAATAACACAATACATCTAATTTTTCTAATTTATTTAAAAAATACAATATCATGAGGAACATTAAGAATGGTTAAGAAAATATATGAAGCAAGTGTTGAAGGTAACAGGAATAGAGGGCGTCCGCGAAAGACCTGGTGCGCAAAGAAAGCAGGATCAGATTCTACAAGTATTGGAGGATGGCCCTGTTAAAAGCCTCAACAACCGTAGAGCTTGCACGAGAAGATGTATGAATGTATCCGAAGCAAAAGTAGTGTGTTACGATAGAGGAATATGACGTTATATCCTCTCTGCCTGCCTATCCCTGCGGAGAAACGGCGTGACGGTTAGTTAGTTATATAAAGAATTATTTAGTTCAATTTTAAATTGATGTTTTTATAACTTTAATAAATTTAATATTTAATGATTATTTTGTTAAGTTTAGTAATCGTTACTGCAAAATTAATTAGTCATGCCATTATGGACCCTTTATCAATTTCACTTCCCCTTTCCAAGTCAATCCACAAAAGGATATGAGGAAGCTGGTACAAGGAAGACTGAATTCAGTTTTCATTTTTGGTACAATAAATTATAAAGCATCATTAATTTCTCGTGCATGACAGTGATAACTTAAGTACGTATATTTTATTTTATTCATTGCTTATTATTACGTAATATATACCCGTGTATAAAATGTTTTTCTTTTACTCCCTTCTGCTTGTCTGCCGAAAAAACTTTGGATAGATTTTTAACCCTTTTCCCGTGATCCAATCGAGCTGAAACTTTGCAGGCAGACTCGTGGCGACGATAAAAATGATCTAACAAATTTTCGTTTAAAAAAATTAATAATTATAGTGTAATTTTGGATTTTACGAAATTTTTTATATTGTATATTGTTTAATTTTCGAGCCCGACGCGTGGAGTCGGCGCGAAACCTGTTTCAATGAGAAGGGGAGTATAATAAAAACTTGTTTTTTATGGGTTAGTTTTTACTATAAATACCTATGTATAAAAACGCTTTTTTTACTATGACAGCTTCCGAAAATATAAAGTCTATGTTGGTTAAAATTATTTCAATTGATATAAATTAACTTTGTTTAAACCACTTATTTATTGAAAAAAATCAATATGTTTCGAAGCCAATGGCTTCTTCGTTATTATTAAAATTATTTCATTTGGACAAGTAGGTAAAATACCTGCAAATAGATATTTCACGATATCGTGGCGAGGAATAGTAGCAAGGCAAGTCGGTTATTTTCTCCTCCTACATTAACAAACGGATTACAGTTTAACAAATTATTTAGCGCAATATCAAAATGCATTTATTCTTCACAACATCCAGCGTAAATACTATCCCCACCTGTTCGTTATTATTCAATACTCGAAGAATCGCGAGAACCCGTTTTTTACCTGAACAGCGACTCGCGCCAACAGGTCGCCGCGGCCATCTGTGGAGCGGAGACCGGACTATGGAGCGAATCGACGAATCACAAATCAGTCAGCGAAAAGCGCGCCGCGTTGTGGGGTGTCTGTCACCTGTTCTGCGCATGCGCATCGCGTCGCAAACTTTTGTTTCGGAAACGTATTTAATTTTTGCCACACTTTTGCACAGCTTTTATAAGTTTGAAAGTGAAAATTGCGGCTAGAAACTCGTGTTCACGCGTAATCTGCTCGCTCGAAAAAGAATTAATGTGATTTTTAAAGTCGTAATCAGGTGTTTAGCTGTTTTGCCAACCTGTTAAGTTTTGACGTTTTGTTTGTAGACGTGAAAGCTCTCAACCAACAGTGCAGTTGTTTTGTTTAAAACATCGCTAAAAGTGTAACAGTTTGTGAAAATATTGTAGAATTAATCAGAAAAGTTTTTATTATTGTCTGAGATTACAGAAATTATTTGCCGTTCGCTTAAAAACCTGCCAGCTGATTCTTACGTTTTGGGTGAGTAAAAAACGAGTTTGTTTATACTACATAACATATTTTAATAGGTTGGTCACTACAGAATAATCTTACAGGCCCATTTACATAAAGTATCCAAAGTAAAAATTGTTATTGTTTATATTTTATACTTGCGACAAAATGACATTTTAATAATAGCGAAAGTGTGTCGCAAACTTTATATTTTTTCTTAACATTCTTGATATAGGTACAGAAGTACTGATTTCTGTAATATTTTGCAGATTTCAAAACTTCACTTTAGTATCCAGAACCGTAATAACCAATAATGTACACATAAAGGTTCGCACCGTTTCAGGCGAACCGGTTGGTAAAGGTACAAACCTAATACTAAATTATTTATTTTTGAAAAATGCAATATTTTTTTGCATCATTATGATTTAATAAACGTGATCGGGAACAATAATTATTAATCTAATGATATTTTTTAGTAAATTTGTAATTTATGACGACATTTATTATCATTATGTTTTATAGCTATATTTATTTTTATTTTATTTCCATGTAGCTGTCAAAATAATATTTTATTAATTAAGTAATATTAAAATTCATTAAAATAATTACCTCGACTATAATATCATCAAAATACACAATTCTGTGATGAGGTATAAAAAGCGTAATTTTCTATGCAATGTCCGTCACTAACGCTATCAAGACTCTAGATGGCGCTGTTCTCACAGCCTTAACTCTCGTCCAAAATATATAGTAAAAGTTTGTCATTTTTATAAGTTAATAGCTACCTAGTTTTAACATAAACATGTGGGTATCACTTATGTTTTTCGCACTGGAGGGTCCGGGTTCGATTTCCGCTAACGCTTCACAATAGTGATGGGTCAAACCGTTATTTTAACCGGTTACAAATGGAACAGTTATTTGAGATTTGTATCGAAGGTTGGTAGGTACCGATCGTTGCTCGATGAAATGCGAAAAATCGGTTACTAATCATCGACACAATCGGATAAAAATCTCTAATAACAGTTACTGTGTCACCGGTTTACACTCTTAACCCCAACATTTTTAAAAAAAATTATTAAATAATTTTTAATCATATTGAGCTAGTATTCTCATATAGGTATATTTCATAGAAAACAACACCCAAAGAATGTTAAATGAAAATGCGTAATAAGACGGTCAAAAGTAGAAAAAATATGTTTTTCAATTGAAAATCGGGAATATTCTACACCAGTAGTTCCCAAAGTTGACAGGACCACCAAAAAAAAAATCGGGACCCACCTCGTGCCTCACATTTTCCCAAAAAAAAGAAAAACAAAGAAAAAAAATTCTAATCGAAATGTTTTATTACGAAAAATGTATATGTGATATTTTAATAGGAAGGATGAATTTGTTGCCTATTTTTTGTCATAACATAACATAACAGCATTAGCGTTGACTTCAATTTTAGTCGCCTTTAATCGCAGTGAATTCAATGCGTTCAATTTATTTCTGTATTTAGTCTTAATAGAAACCATGGCAGAAAATTTCACTTCACATGAGGTAGTGAAGAGGAGGATCTCATCTCTTCGTCAAAAAGCAGGGATAAGTGTCAGCAACTGAAAGCCAGAATTTTGCTAATTGCTTGCAATTAAATATATTTTTCAGCGACGTATCTTCTGATAAATCAATAAGCTCTTCACTTGCTTTTGTTAACATTTCAGTCGGTGTGTTGTCTTGAAATGGATTTTAAATCCAGGTTATCCTGTTGAACTTTTTTATCTCTTCCTCGAAGTTGGCGTTGAAGTTATTTTTGAACTCTGTTAAATGATTGAAAAATGCAGACTCTACATTGATATCAGGATGCAATTCTTTATCTATAATAAACACGACACGACCCTGACGAGACGTGTTGCGTGGTGTTGTGACTGCGACCCACCTAATATCCGCTCGCGAAATACAATAGTTTGGGAAAAACTGTTCTACACGATACGGCTACTTCATTCTGCTTGCACAGCATCCATCAGTCGGAGACTTGTGAGTGATGAGACGTAAAGATACTACGGTTTCTTATAAAATGACGACAAAGAAGATTGGTCATCTGTGACCCAGGCTCGACACGAAAGCGACCTATATCAGTTTTTTTGTTATATAAATGTAATATGTAATTTCTGTATTCAATATCAGCGGCTAACATACAAAAAATATATTGCTTTGTTTTTTCTCCAAGCGTAGTATAAAAAGTCATTTTTCATCCATTTCTACTAGCAAGACCACCGAGGTTAGGCTCATTGGAAACGTCCGATGATCCTACCCTTAGAGTATCTATATACTCTATACACAATCTATATACTCTTATTCTTTCAATTAGAGAGAAAATACTGATGATTAAGTGCACGTTCAGACACAGCGGGAACCGCGCGGTTTCAGAATCGCGTGGGATCCGCCTCGGGTCTTATTTATGTAGGTTCTTATTTATTTACGTAACCGTTCAGACGTAACCGCGCGGTTCCCACGCTGTTTCCACGCGATTCCCGCGTGTCTGAACGTGCACTTAATTAGGCAGGACCATCGGACGTTTCTAAGGAGCCTAATCTCGGTGGGCACGCTAGTAGAAATGGGTAAAAATAACTTTTTTATACTAAGCTTGAAGAAAAAATAAAGTAATATATTTGTATGTTAGCTACTGATATTGAAAATAAAAATTAAATAACAAAAAAAAAAACTGAGATAGGTCGCTTTCGTGTCGGGCCTGGGTAAGTTTTGTATGGACCGTGACGATTCTTCTTTAGTAGAATCTTGTTCGCATTGTATAAGAAATGTAATTAAAAAATTTATAGAACATTTTATAACCATTATATATCATTAAAAGGCAAATTTGAGTGGGGTCGCTTTATACCCCGCTCCGATCCCGGATCCTATTTTCTATATTCCGGTATCCGAAGGTTAAAATACCATCACTATTTTACAACGGTATTGACCGATATGTTGGATCAGTGTTACGCAGTTTAATCTTTGACAATCTTTAATCTGAGACAAGGACCTCGACGACAGTAATTTCCTGCGATTTATTTCTTGTTGGATACGATTATTCTATGTCAGATTTGTTCCCGGATATTTTAACTGTAAGCGATTGAAAATCTTGGTCTCTAATGAAGAAATACGAAAATGGCTAATTCAGTATAACCGTAATCAAAATAATATTAAGAAAACAAATGGATTATCCCATTGACGTATTCCCATACTAGCCGGCTTTCATACGTAGCAAATATTGCATTGAAAGAGACAACAAATCACATAATCAAGTAATCACGTAAAAATTAGCTAATTTGAAGTTACGGTGACTAAAATTCTAATTCTTACAATAGTATACGATACTCTGTTCCTTTTTCCCAGGGACTTTTTTTTCGGCGTAGCATCGCGCCCGATCACAAAGAAGGTCCCTTCGATAGCGAATGCAAGTAAGGCAATTACCTTACTTTTGAGTTGCCAAGATTTCACGCTTGTAACCTATCTACAGTTTATTATATCATTGGATTATCCAACATAAATTGTATTTAAAAAATCTAGTCCGGAGAAATACAGTAACACAAAAATTTAAGAACGAAACGAGCATAATTTTGCAACTGAAAATTACACACGACAAAACACATATTCTTACCACAAAGTCACTGTGGAATTGAAGCAAAACTAGCGGTATTTAATGGCGTTCTAGTTTCAACTCTGTTGTATTGAAGTGAAGTCTGGAATTGGCAAAAAAGGAATGAAAATAGACAAAATGCGGTCATTACGGCGCTTGTGTGTATAATCTTTTGTCGATATGGTAAGGAATGAACAAATTAGAAGTGAATGCAGCACAGCAGGTTGTAGCGTGGTAGACAGAATAAAGAAAGGATCGCTGAGATGGTTTGGTCATGTGGAACGTATGGCTAATAAAATATATGAGGCGAGTGTTGAAAGCAGCAGAAATAGAGAGCGTTCGCGAAAGACCTGACACGATCAGGTACTACAAATATTGGAGGATGGCCCTGTTAAAAACCTCAACAAACGTAGAGGCTGCATGAGAAGATGTGTGAATGTAGCGTTCTATCTTTTCTGCCTTCTTCTTTGTTAAGTTGTAATAAAATTGAAAATCTCTTTGTATATTATGTGTTCAAAATTCCTTTACAATTAATAAATAAATAAAAAATATAATTAATAAAAATAAACTTAGTTTTCACCACTTTTGTATTGAAAATATCAACATGTTGATATTTTCAATACAAACGTGGAAAATAAGTTCATTTCTATTAATTATATTAATAATGTCACCACAAAATTATTTTGCTGTTTTTGAAGAAGAAGAAAAAAGGAAAAATATTTTGTCTTTCTTTCTTTTTCTCATTTATTTATTTTGGCAACGCCAATCTCTAATCTTACTTCCCTACTGCTTGTTATGAGGTAATCCATGCACATTTCGACAGTCACAGTATTTAAACAGATCCACTATCTACACCAGTTAAACCAGTGCAGATAGTGGATCACCTTGCCCAAGGCCCCTGCTAATATGGAAATTTTATAGTTTCGACAAAATGACATTTCAAAATAATCGCATAAAGTTATCGCAAGATTTATGGATTTTAAATAATTTTTCTTGATATATATTGATTTGATTTTAAAGACCGCAATAACCAGTGACGTCCTAGAAATGGTATGCACCGGTTTAGGCGAACCGGTTAATTAATACTCCCATCTTTATGCATTTTGTATATTTTTTACAGAGATGAATCTATTTATATGGAAAAAGGTTTATGGAAGCTTTAGACGGTGGCCCAGGGCTTATGACCTGTTCGAGCTGGCCTAGGTGATCACTTTACACAATGCAACGTTCCCAAATTCCACTGTAACACATTATCAAAATTTTGAAATTTTTGTAATCCAAATTCTAAATTTTTGTTTGTTTGTAGGACTATACTAAAGACATCTATGGTCCTTTCCATGACATAGTATATAATATAAATTTCATAGCTGGTAATGATACCTCTATATTTATCATGTGGAATATTTAGAAATATTATTTTTAATGTAGGTATAAGTATATCATGATATTTTCTGGATAACATATACACTAGAATGCGCCTGAAAATTAATGTTTTCAATTTTTTAACTCCTTTAATAGACCAGCGTATATTTCTAATTTTTATTTATTTACATCTATTAGGTCCTTACATATGAAATTGGCGTTTAGTATGGGAGGAACATAAAGCCGTTTTTTTTTTATTATAATATATTTATTTAATCAAAGTATGTACCATTGCTATCTATGCACTTTTGCCATCTCATAGGTAGTTCATCGATCCCTTTACTAAAAAAACCATTCGGACGGGAATCAATAAAATCTTTGAAGGCGGTTTGGACTGCCCCATCGGAGTTGAATTTTTTCCTTTGCAAGAAGTTATCCAAATTTTGAAAAAAATGGTAATCTGTTGGGGCAAGGTCCGGAGAGTACGGTGGATGTCTTAGACATTCCAATTGAAGCTCCTCTAATTTGGTAGCCGTCTGTTGTGCAGTGTGTGGTCTAGCGTTATCATGAAGCAGCAGTGGCCTAGAGCGATTAACCAGCCTCGGTTGTTTAGCAGCTAGCTTTTCCATCATGGTTTGCAGTTGCTGACAATAGACATCTGCCGTAATCGTCTGGCCAGATTTAAGAAAGCTGTAGTGAACGACACCAGCACTAGTCCACCAAACGCTCACAAGTAACTTTTTTGGAGTCAATTTTCGCTTGGGGCATGGTTTGGCTGGTTCGGCAGGGTTCAGCCATTGCGATGAGCGCTTCCGATTATCGTACAGGATCCACTTTTCATCACAGGTAATGATTCGATTTAAAATCCCTTCATTATTGTGCCGGTTGAGTAATGCAACGCAGCAGTCAACGCGCGTTTGTTGATTTGCTTCACTCAATTCGTGAGGTACCCACCTTTCAAGCTTTTTCACCTTACCAATTTGCTTCAAGTGGATTAAAACAGTTTTATCACTAACACCGCAGCCTGCAGCTAACTCGGATGTGGTTTGCGATGGATCCGCTTCCACAATAGCCTTCAATTCTTCATTATCAACTTTGGTCTCCGGCCGTCCACGGGGCTTGTTCTGCAGGTCGAAATTTCCAGAACGAAAACGTTGGAACCAAAAACGCACTGTGTTTTCTTTTGCGGCACCGTCGCCATACACATCATTAATCCTTCGAGCCGTTTCTGCAGCACTGGTGCCACGGTGGAACTCGTACTCGTAAATAACGCGATATTTCAAGTTTTTCATTTTGTAAACTGAGTGACGCAAAGAAAAAAACAATTGAGGAAAAAACAAATGAATTATAATTTTCAAAACACAAATACATGAGTAAATAGCTGTATAAATTTGGATTTGGAATTCCTAACCAAAGAGAAGATATTTGAGATCAAATTTGACAGTACGGCAAAACCTCAATTTCATATGTATGGACCTAATATTTACCCTTGTAAATAAAGATGGTGCAAAATTATGTGAATAATATATTCCAAACGATGTTTAGTGGGCGCTATTATAATAAAGAAAAGATCGATCATATGGTTTGGCCATGTGGAACAGATGAGCGAGGAAAGGATGGTAAAGAACATTTATAAGGCGAGTGTTGAAGGCAGCAGAACCAGAGGGCGCCGGCGGAAGACCTGGCACGACCAGGTAAATCTAATACTGGAGAATGCCCTCGTAGAAGCTTCCAAAACATTTAAATGAATTATGTTACTGAACCGGTTTGTTAATACAATCGTGGGATACATCTGTTAATAATATTACAGATGCCGGCAAACATGTTGAACATTTTTCGGCGAAGTGGGGGAGAGTTTGCGCATGTACCATTCCACCAACGAGACCCAAAATTTGTCTTCTGCGCATACCCCCACCACGCCGAAAAATGTCCAAGAAGTTTGCCGGCAACTGTACAAGTCAACAAATGACGCAGTTATAAAATAAGACTCATTTGTTGACAAATTTCACACTTTGGAATTTTTATTTTTAAATAGTAATTAACGTGTTTTTAGTAAAATAAAAACCTAACTTTTAAATAGTTGTTGAAGGCTCAAAAGTGCCGGAGTAAATACAACCAGCTGTATTCTAAAATAAGCAATATTGCTATTTATTTATTTATAGTTATTGTATAACATGCCGCTCAATATTCATAATTGTGAATAAGATAACGTTTGTTTACTCTTCGAGAGCTTTCTGATTTATTGAATTCATTAATTTCAGACCTGTCAAACATAACAAACGTCAAAATTGGCGGCATAACAGTGATACAGATACAGAAGTAGCAATATTGCCTATTTCAGAATACGGCCGAATATATTGTTTAAAATCATTTCTTTATATGAAAAAAAAGCTTCTTAAAATCATAAAAATACGCAAAAATTTCTTGCAAATTTAAAATACGCAAAAAAAATTATACTTAATTCATAACAAAATCTTTAGTTTTATTTTAATTTAGTTACATTCGTTTTACACACGCAAACTTTACATTGCTTTGATTGCTTTACATTTACCAACGTGAGTTACGCGAGTATATTATTATGTACATTAAGAAAATAAAATAGTTTTCTGGTTTGTGTTTTCTGGGATATTATCCCGTGTTTTTCTTTCTGGCCGACATTTCGGATCCGACTGCACGATCCATCATCTAGTCTGATGTGATGAGGGACCCTGCAATAGGATCCGAAACTTCGGCCAGAAATATCGTAAAAACACGGCATCCCAGAAAACACAAATTATAAGATTCTGACCGACCGTGAAAATCTAAGAACATTCTTAAAATTAAAGGTGTAGTACATATTAAACTCATCGAAATTTCCTTATAAGAAAAAAACAAAAGTATGTACTTATATAGTTTGATAGATAAATATAGAAATAAAAAAATTGCGGTTTTACTGATATTCTCTGAGATAAAATAATATTTGACGCCAGTTATATGAAAAATAAAGATATTTAGAGATATATTACAGTCTATACTACATGTCTAACAGAGACTAAGCCATTTTTATACGGGAAAGTAGGTATCGAAGTCTGGGTGTTTGTTTGTCATTGGCTGAGTGATCACTTTACACGATGTATCGTGCACCGATTCCACCCACGATCGACCACCACATATACAAAATTTTTGGAAAGATGTATACGAGTATATGGTGTTTATGTACCTCACTTACCTTTATATCTATGGTTGAAATTTTTCATTCCCTTGAAATAGTATAAAAACCTTGTAAAAAATAACTTTTGTCAATTTTTTCAAGGTTTTTATCATTTTATTCGACTTGTATTAAAGAAAATGAATTTTTCATAATCGACATAAGTTATTGTAATGAAGGTTTAACTTTTCGCAAAAAATAAGTAAGAAATATTGAAAAAAAATGCAAACTTTGATATTGCATATCTCCATAACTATTGATATTAGGTCATGGTTGCTTGAACATTTTAGACTCATAACATAGTCAGGAACCTGCCAAGTTTCTGCTGCTAGCTCTGGTACACCCTATATATGTCGCCACTGGTAGATAATGACACTAAGTGAAGCCTGGAGCTGGCAGAGGAGGAACGAAAGTAGATTGAATGCAGTGGAGATGAGGTCCCTTAGACGTATGTGTGGTAAATCCATGTATGATAGAGTAAAGAATGAATATATTAGGAATGAATGCAAAGCTGATCGTAGCATAATACACAGAATAAAAATAGGGTCACTCAGGTGGTTTGGGCATGTTGAGCGAATGAATGAGGAAAGAATGGTAAGAAAGATATATGATGCAAGTGTTGACGGCGCCAGAAAGAGAGGGCGACCACGGAAGACGTGGCGTGACCAGATTAACCAGATACTGGAAGATGGTCCTGTTAGAAGCCTCAACAACCGTCGAGCTTGCATGCGAAGATGTATGAATGTAGACGAAGCGAAAGTTGTATGTCAGGACAGAAGAGTATGGCGCTCTATCCTCTCTGCCTACCCCCACGGGGAAACGGCGTGATGGTAAGTAAGTAGATAATGAGACTTCTATATTTGACTAGTGTACGGAGTAATATTCTTTTTATGTGTATATACATACATATATATGACATGCATACAAATTATTAACACACACACTAGAGTACTCCTGAAGATTATTTCAATTTTTTATATAACTGTTGAAGTGTCGACAGTTACGGGGGTAAACGACATCAATATTCCTGACTTATTTTTTGTAAAACGTTACACTATTACTACTGTAACTTATACGGGCTATTTGGAAAACATTAAAAACCTCAAAGGACTATATTCCTGCCATGATTATGAGTCGAAAATGTTCAAGCTATCATGACCTAACATCAATAGTTATGGAGATATGCGACATCAAAGTTTGCATTTTTTTTTCAATATTTCTGACTTTTTTTGTAAAACGTTGGACAATCATTACAGTAACTTATATCGGTCACAAAAAATTCATTCGTTTCAACACAAGTTATAAGTATTTGTATAAAAGCGATTTCTTATTATTTTATTTATTTAATTATTGTATCAAGCAAATGAATTTTTAATATTCGACATGAATTACTTTCATGGTAGTCTAAATATTGAGAAAAAAATGCAAATATTGATTTCGCTTATCTTTGTAACTGTCGACTTTTCACCCAAAGTGAAAATAATGTTTTCTAAATTGATTAATCAATTAGAATGACATACAGAAAAAAAAATCCACGAAAAAATATTTGGCTGCTACCGAGATTCGAACCACGGATCTCCTCCTATCCGGGGCAGGCGCGTTATCCAATTACGCTATAGCGGCCTCTTATATTTCCGTGAATATATCGACCTTATTTGTAAGCCTCATTTATTAATTGGTTAACATTTATTATCCATTTTTAGAGCAATCCACTTTTTCTGGTACGGTAGGCACAAATTACTTTGTGTAACTGCCGTTAGGGGCGCCAGAATTAAGCGTTTAATTCATATTTATTTGATATAACGCAATATTATATTAGCTATATTTTAAGAACACATTCTTATTGTGAAGTTGCAATTTTCTCAGAACAAAGTTCTGTGAAATTTAAAACGAAATTCGTTAATCAATTAGAAAGACATACACAAAAATCAAATCCGTGAAAAAATATTTGGCTGTTACCGGAATTCGAACCACGGATCTCCTATCCGGGACAGGCGCGTTATCCAACTACGCTACAGCGGCCTCTTATATCTCCTTTGTTCTGAAAACTTCACAATAAGAATGTTTTCTTAAAATATAGAATCTTTTCTAACAGTTACGGAACACCCTGTATACTTACCGACAAGCATAGCTTAAAAAAGTAGTAAAATAACTAATAAAATAAACTAGAGAAAAAGGAAGCTAGAACGCAAATTCGTGAGAACATCACTCAAAGAGTCACATTGCTTCCTGTCAACGCTTCAGAGATTCCAAATAGTTCGGTGATAGCGTTTTATTAACAAAACCATTCAAGTATTCTGCCTACCGAGTCTAATAGGCTTATCGGGCAGGTAATCCGATCAAATTAGTTTTGTGCGTCGTCGCATGTTTCGTCTTGTGATTCCGCCCGACGACGAATCAATCTCTCAATTACACGGCTCATTGTTCGCTTCGATTCTCGGACCTAACGGCCATTTTTATCGACATTTTTCTTTTTATACCTCGCGTAAATGTTGAAAAATAAATTAAATTTCGAGATTTTATTTCGACAATTTTTGAATCGGCAAAACATTACAGTGAAGTGTAAATTTTATAAAATTATTTTATTTTATCAATTACAAACCACAATGACTGTTTCTAAACGTCTATCGGTTACGATAGCATTGTTTCTTCGTCAGGACGGACGCACAATAACTTCCAGGAGTTAAATTTATAAAGAATTAATTTTTTAGGTAGAAGTGTGGCCTCACTTCGGCGGAGGAGAAAGGTGGAGTATGACATTGGTTATTGGTTTTATTATATTTATATTAAATGTAGTGTTGAGGGACTTTTTGATTTCTAAATTTGATTTGTAAAATTTCAATTTTTCTTTTTTAAAAGATTGGTCCGTCTCTAACAGATGGTTTGCAAATTCTATACTAACTAAAAAATTTCACCAACACAATACTAGATACTTCTCGGACATCTATACCTTAATTAATGATGTCTTCTCTGGGTGTAAATCCAGTATTGTGTATTTGAAAAAATTGAGCATACTCTAAATATTCTGAAAATAAGGTAAGAATGTAGAGCCAGCGATATTTTCTGTAGATGTACACTATAGTGGGTCAGAAGATCAGGATATTATGATATTTAAAGTTCGGGGGATTTTGGCAGATAACAGGAAATAGAGGTACAAAAAAATGAGTAAGTAAAAATAACAATCCTGATTTTTAATACGTTTATAGGGACAGTACATGTATATACTTGCGGGTCATTTACGTTAGAGTAACAAAACTGAAATTCATACATGTTTCGTGACCACCGGGGCGCCGGCCGAGAAATGAAATTTGATTGGTCGAATCTGACATCCGAGGTATTCTGCGCCAACCGCTAGCCAGGATTTAAACTTATGCAAAATCCGCTCAGTGACACTTGAAAACTGCGTGGGCCGGTGTCGGAACCGACATTATTTTTCGTGTGGTGTACGAATCCGACGAAGAATCAGTTCACATCAGCCTTCCGGAAAAGACAGATCGATCTGTTCCGGATTCCACGAAGCCGGGAGAATTGGAGATTGAATCGGCACTCGACTTACCGGGAAAAGCTGTAAGTATAATTGGTCAGCTGTGTACGTAGTTAGCTTTGCCTAGTGTATCTCGGATGTCAGAATATCAATCATTATCGGCGGAGATTGGGAAGGAAAAAATCTCTTTCCCAATCCCGACCCGCGTGCGGTGGTGGCGATACATTGAAAGTGTTTTGTTCTGTGTTCAGCCAGGGTTTTCGAAAGTACCCGCGTACTGAGAACTCTTTACAACTCCTTGGTGCGAAGTAGACTCGAGAGTGGCTCGATGATTTGGGGGCCACATGAGCTTAAGCTTAAGTTTCTAAGATATACATGAGAGAGTACGGGCATTATCCTTGGCTTTATCCAACCCAGTTCCTCCAGGGTATGCTTGGCTACAATAGTTTAGAGACTAGAAAGAATGTGTATCTGATTACGCATTTTTATCGATTGTTGCGCGGTATGATCGATAATCCTGAAATTATGCGGAGCGTTGGTTTGTATGTTCTGGATAATTACCTAAGACAGCGTCAGCATAGATTGTTTCACATTTCAATATACAGGACCAACCTGCCAATGGTTATGCCTGTTGGAAGAGCTACTGCTATGCTGAACAATATGTCTCTGAGAGGGTATTCCGAAGCAGGATTCTCCTACACCTTTGATTTGAATGATTTTATATATTTGCTTGTTTATGTATGCTTATATAATTCTAACTTATTTATAACATTTATGAATTAAATTTTGTGTTTGTAATGTAAATGTTATATAAAAAAAAATTGAATTGAATTGAAAAATCAGTCAGTCATCGCACAATATATTTTATTCGGGCCACTATTTAACCATATTAATATACACCTTATATTTTAACGTTTTACTTACACATTTTTTGTACCTGTATTACCTGTTGACTTCTGAAATCCGCCGAACTCAAACGTCACAATATCCAAACCTTCTTACCTACTGTAGTGTCAGGTTCGATACTATAACGCAAGTCTTGCGGTCGCTGGCTCTGCAATACTGCAACTGCGCAGAGGCTGCCATTATAATTCAGATGTGTGTGCTTTATTACTCGGTTATATCGGCGTGAATGGCGCTGCGTGTTCCGCACAATTTTCACGGCTTGGACGTGTTTACAAAATGCTTGTTTCCAATGCGTTACGGCGGTTTGTTCGTCGGCATTGTCGGCCTGGAACGCTTTGTCGGTCTTCTGGCGCAGGTGTTGGCTCGGTGCGTCCCTTCACACTTTCATTGCCGGCCCAAGGCCGTGGTCCGCGGGCGGCCGTGTGTGTGCGTTGACAATTTACACCGCTTGTTTATACCGTTCAGACGTCAGCGTGTCCAACCGGAATATGCACAACAACGTGATTAACAGGTCGGGCGCCGCAGCGCGGATCTGCTCGAAAACTTTTGTACCCTCCGCGTGCCGGAGCGCAGATCGGAGCTCCCTAGACGCGTATGCGAATTCGGCCTATTTACTCCCTTTCTTTTACTCCCTTTATATTAACTCGTGGCGTCTGCTTGTCTTCTTGTCTGACGATAAAACTTTGGATCCATTTTTGACCCTTTTCCCGTGATCCAATCGAGCTGAAACTTTGCAAGCAGACTCGTGGCGACGATCAAGAAGATCTGTCAAATTTTCGTTAAAAAATAATAATTATACTTAGTATAATTTTGGATTTTTCAAAATTTTAATGGTTGTATGAAAGTTGTATGAAAATACTCCGACGCATCTGGTAGACACGAAACCCGAAAATGAGAAAGGGAGTATTGTAAAAACTTGGGTTAGTTTTTTACCTGCGTTTACAAGTTTTTAATGCTTATCATTGGTTGTATCTAAAGTTTTTGAATGAATGAGCGAGTTCTATTTAAAGTTTTTGCTATTAGCTATGAGACCCCTGCATATAGGTATGATAGTCAAAATCCAAAATCCGTTGAAAAAAGAAAATACAAATACAAAATTTACCATACCTCCATGAATCTACCACGTGAAATAAGGTTTCACTTAGGGTTGCCAACTTTTATTAGAAAAAATAGAATATATCTGATTTCAAAGGAGGTAAATAAAGAGTACGGACTTATAAAAAAGAGTATCATTTATTTCAAATTTTTGAGAAGGTATTTTTTGCTACTTTTTGCAGCACATAAAAATTTTTCACCGCAGTTAAAAGAATTGTACGACTCCAAACATTGTAACTCTAAGTTTCCATAGATCAGGAGCTCATTTTTACTCAATTTCAATGAAGCCCTGTTCCTCTCTTCCCGCCACTTCACATTCATGACTCTCTCAGAAATGCTCAAGTGGCGGGAACAATTTTTTTTAAATAAACAAATTCGTCGGGACATTTTTTAAATACGAATTGCCATTTTTCTGCAGTGGATATTTGCATTAAATCTGTTATTTAACAATTTTTGCATTAAATCTGTTATTTAACAATTCGCCTTGGAGTTCATTTAAAATTATAACTTCTATGCATCATATATGCGTGACTGGCACTAGTATAGTAAACGTTGCGTCGTGTAAATAGAGTATTTTAGCGTCCTCTATCCTCTATATTATCATCTATACGTCCTCTGTTTGTTATAGATTATAGAGTACGCCTACATGATATAGAGTACAATACTCTATTTTAGAGTACGGTCGGCAACCCTAGTTTCACTGGACATTTTTTTTGGAAGAGGAAAATATCTCCAGACTACAGACGCCTATTATATGTGTGCATCTGTTGCCTTGCATGACTTGCACCGTTCTTTTCTTTCTTCTTTGGTATTTTTATTACACGTGTCGTCTTCGCAATCATGGCCGGCCGAAAGCCATTTAAGTACGGTTCTTAATAGTGAGGTATGCGTCTTAGAACGATTTCGGGATGTAGCAATGTCACTTTAAAAATAAACACGATCTCAGTTTTAACACTCGATGAACATTAACAGGGATATCTGTCAGCGTTTACTCCATACGCACATCTTAATACAAGATTATTTTTTATTTATTAAGCACCTACGTACACAAATGTATTTTATCAAATGAGTCACTTAAAGGCTTTGGTTGCCACATGGCAATATTTCATACTGCGTGTGGCTATATTTCAACAGCTTAAAAATTATATAATTGATGGAATTTGTAGATATCCAGGACGGTCTTCAAAATTGGTGAAATTAATTTTTTTTTAATTCATAAAAAGAAATCATAATTTTTCCTACAATTTGGGTTCTTGATATTGGATGTTGGATGGACAAAATAGAGGATATAGCACGATGGAGTAGATCCAGAAGGAGATTCTGGCAGGATCACGTAGCCAGAATGGACAGTGACAGATTCGAGCGAATGAAATTCACTCTGGACGACGCCTACCGGGAAGACCACCGAAAAGACGGAGGGACAGCTGGACCTCGTCATTTACCTCGTTATTTACGTAGGTTTGTATGTGATCGTTCAGACACAACCGTGCGGTTAGTCAACCGCCGCGGTGCCCGCAACCCAACCGCTAGAAAATAGACCCGCACGGTGTCCGCACGATCCTATTACTATGGAGCCTTACGAGAGCGTTGAGTCGCGTTGCGGGCACCGCACGGTTCCCATGTCATAACAGGAGCACGCTTGGATTATATTCTCTTTTCTATGGTTATGGATCGCTTTGACACTGAACTTTTTATTGATGAAGTGGAGAAAAGACCTGTAATATGGGATCTTCAGTGTGAGGATTACTCAAATATGCCAAGAACCAAGCTTGGCAGGAGTTGGTGGAGATATTTGGAAATGGTGGAAAAAAATAGTATTTTAGGGAAGTAGGTATTAACCAAGTATTCACCAAAAATGAACTGACAAAATAATATTTTTGTGTCTTGCCATGGAACACGGCCGTCGTTAACAAAGTAATGAACGAATATATCTCCGATATTCAAAGATGGACAACGGCACCGGAGCTGTCAAACTGACGTTTATTTTCGCGCGCACAAATCGCTTATTAACCGCGGCTGTGTGAACACACGACACCAATCGCGTGTTTTGAAACGCGATTCTGAAACTGCGCGGTTCCCGCTGTGTCTGAACAAGCATTAACGTTACGACGGAACTCGCTCGTTATCCGAGAAGTGCCCGTATTATTTCGATACCGGGTGACCATTGTTACGCTTATCTTTCAGCCGTGCCAATATACAAAATGATAACCGGAGAATGTGGAACACGCAACACCGCGCGGGCGTTCCGGTAATCGGCAAACGACGATTGCTCGCTGTCCGATTTGCTTGCATAACGACGACACGGGCTGTAATTCATTTTTAAATTGCCTTTCGGCACATTCCACGAGTGCAGCGTGCACCGAATTGCAGCGGGAATTGTGTCGTTGTATAATATTAAGGTTTTAGTTAATTGGCTGTCCGTGCGACGCGAATCGAAGAGCGGCCTTTCAAAATAACCTACGAAGTAAAAAAACTAACCCATAAAAACAGTCTTTATTGCACTGCCTTTCTTATTTCCTAGTTGAAACAGGTTTATCTCCTACCCTACCCGTTGAGCTCGAGTCGGGCGACGCTACAAAATTGATTAATAAAAAATTTCGAAAAATCCAAAATTATGCTATAATTATTTAAAAAATTTCACGAAAATTTGTTAGATCATTTTTATCGTCGCCACGAGTCCGCCTGCAAAGTTTCAGCTCGATTGGATAACGGGAAAAGGGTTAAAAATCGATCTAAAGTTTTTTCGTCAGACAAGCAAGCAGACGCTACGAGTTAAAAGAAAGGGAGTAAAAAAGTAACCCATAAAAACCAAGTTTTTATTATACTCCCTTTCTTTGTAAAATATAACAACAATTAAAGACGAATTTAAACATATAACATAACACTAATTTGATAGTAATTTAATTTATTTCTAAAATGTCAGATGTTTTGAGTTTTGATAAGACACTTCATGCTTTGAAGATTAAATTCTAAAAACATTTGTCAGTCAATTTAGATTTTCGACATTCGTAGTGAAGTACCTATTATGCATACCGACGGAGTAATTCAAATTTAGAAAATATTCCGCGACGTTATCGGGCCGCCGTTGTTGTAATCAAACTTTTCAAATGATTCCAATTTGAAAAAACCAATAATATTTCTAAAAATCCAAATTTATACTATAATTATTGATTTTTTTTAACGAAAATTTGATAGATCTTCTTGATCGTCGCCACGAGTCTACTTGCCAAGTTTCAGCTCGATTGGATCACGGGAAAGGGGTTAAAAATCGATCCAAAATTTTTCCGTCAGACAAGCAAGCAGATGAGAGTTAAAAGAAAGGGAGTAAAAACAGTCATTGGCATGTATGAAAATAAAATGATTCTTCGAAGATTATTTTTTCTTCTGAATGAAGGTTTGAACTTTGTGGTGACATTATTGTTAAAATAAAACACAATGTTCTCTTCTTCAAGATTGTTTGTTTACTAAAATTGAAAAAGATAAACCATGCAAGTGTGTTAGGGTGAAGGGGAGGGTGAGGGGAGGGGGGGGGTCGGAGGTGTTAATTATGGAATGTCATCTGAAGGGGATGGAATCTTAAGTGGGAAAATATTCAATAGTGGGTTGTGCACAAATTTGGCCCGATTATTTATTATATTTGAATTAATATTAAATGTAAGGTCATATTCTATTAAATGTTTTGCAATATCCGACTCAACATTGCTTGTTTTTTACATGCTTTTATTTAACTCTCCTTGTCTGTTTGTTTTTTGTAGTGGGATTTTGTAATTGATTTTTCACATCCCGAATAGCTAGAGCTCTGAAACTTTCAACATTTATCTAAAATAGAATTACATTATTAAATAATCTTCTACATGATTTGGTCATTCTTTCTGTTAAAATTAATAATTTTTCAGTATTATTGAAAATTAAATGCCCACGTAGCTTCGAGATTTATCAATGTAAGTATGAAAAAGTTGTCTGACATCAAATTTATTAATTTTAATCGGCAAATTCAACTTTGACATTAGGCGTCGGGACCGAATGTCAAATTCGATAAATTAGGGTTATGTTAAATTTAGATTTCTAATATCTCAGGATAACTTTTGTGTAGAAAAAAACGGTTCGACAAAAAGAAGTTTCAATACAATTATGCCACGGGTTCAAAAGGTGTTGATGCGCTATGTAAGCTACATTTTCTGCAATTAGCCTCTCATGTTCCCTATCTTCACCTTACCACTCTTACCCCATATCAAAAGTACTTATGTCTTCAAAAAAAAATTTGATTCACTTGTTATTCTACGCAATTCATGTACTTGAAAAGTGTTTCGCCTTATGAAGGCATAATTAATCTAATAATTAATCTCGAAGGGATTGATACTCCTCTCTTTTGCTTTTAAGTTTCAAATGGTTTCTAATACTATTACATAGAATTTGTTTACTTTTTCGTCAAAAACAGCTAAATAATTTTGTGATGACATTATTAATATAATTAATGAAAATAAACTTAGTTTTCATCACTTTTGTATTGAAAATATCAACATTCTTCAGAGCCCATGGCCCTTCCGTCAGGATTCAATTGTATCCTGACGAAGGGGCCACGGGCCATGTAACATGTATTTACATCATTGTTAATCTGTAGTATTATTTTTTATTTCCATGTACCTAGATAATCCTGAATTTTTTCTTCTTCTCTTAGGTACATATAAAGCTTTCTTGCTTTATTTATTTTGTACTAATTTTGCTTTTATTCAACTCTCTTTGTTGTGTGTTGTGGTGGAATCTTGTAATTGATTTTTCACCAACTTCCCGACTACCTAGAGCTCTGAAACTCTCAACGTTTAAGTCGAGTGGATGACTATACATGGTTAAGTCATAATAATTCATTTCTACATGATTTTGTCACTATTTCGATTAAAATAAATAATCGCGTCATTCACAAGCAAGAGACGTAGAAACAGCTGAAGAACATGCCACTGTAATATTATTAACTGATATGACAGTTACTTTGTGGTTAAGTCCAAAAGAACTTGAATTCTGAGAAAACACTCATAAACAACATCACATTCCTACAAATGTCGCCTATTCATTTTCAGCATCCTCAGCATCTTCCCCTTGAAGAGCACACACCCCCACTGCTCCGCAACCCGTTACTCTATTTATTTATTTATTGAAATTAATGGACATAGTCCAGTATTATATATTACATAACACGAACAACATAAAATACAAGAGAATAAAAGTTTTAGCAATTCAAAGAAAAGCAAGGACAAATGAAAAGTACTAACAAGATGGAGACAAGAGACCATCTAATCAGAGATTGTTTGAATCTGGACAGACAGAAAGAAGTCCAGATCCTATCTTGATTTTATAAGACGACATAACCGTGGCATGGGAGCATGGAATCCATAGTTGGTTCTATGATGGCTAAGGAACAACAGTTCATTATTTCTGAGTCTACGGGGAGGGATATTGAATTTTATTTGGCCCAGTAACGAAGGCACATCAGTGTGACCATTTAATATTATGAATATGGTGATTAAGTCAGTGTTTTCTCTACGTTTTTGGAGGTTACACATTTTTAATATTGACTCAATTTCACTGTACGAGTAGTCTCCTCTATCCAAGCCCATCATCCATGCGACTTTTCTTAAGAAACGATGTTGCACGGATTCGATGTGACTTATTTGTTATATACAGATGGGAGACCAAATCACAGAAGCATATTCTAAGATAGATAAGTGAACAGTAAAGTGTTTTGATCGTGTAAGTATTTGTGAAATCAGAAGACATTCTATTGCCAAAACCTAAGAGTTTTAAGGATTTATTTACCACATAATCTACTACTTAATCTACTCTACTTAAATAAGATGACATAGATTAGTTATAAATTACAACTTTAGTTTAGTTATTAATTAAACTACTGAATAGGGCCCCAGTGATTTTTGATAAATATTCTTTTTTAATTAATTTTGCACGTTTCGTTTGTCACACACCGCCGCGATCCGGGACAATATTCAAGATTATCTAAGAACGCAAATTTTTGACTTGGGAGCTTTCTAAAAGACAGCCTTGAAATGATAACAAAACAAATTCACCCATAATATTGTAAATTCATTAAATCTGTAATCACTCACGTCATGGTGTGTGTTTGTATTAATGTTTTTAGATAATCTGTGTGTAACTGAAATGTGCTATGTTTGCAAAACAATTTTTAACATAAATATTGCATTTTTCTTTCCATTGTCTTGCACGCGGCTCTCAGAATAATTAGAACACGTGCTTATCATGTTTACATTCCAAGTCATTTTTCGAGGTAGCAAAGGAAAACGAGACAGAAACAAAAAAGAATTTTCTTAATTCGTATAATAAAACTGTGTTCTTTTCGATTCAACGAAAATTTCATTCGCTTTAAAGAAGTCGCATAAAATGATAAAAAAAACTTGCAGAAATTGAAAATAGATTTTTTTAAATAATTTTTTTGTAGGTGTTTTTATTATTTTATTTGAGTTGTATCGAAGCGAATGAATTTTTCATCGATATAAGTTAATCATATAAGTTCATCGACATAAGTTAATTTAATCGATATAAATTACTGTAATGATAATTCAACTTTTTGTAAAAAATAAGTCAGGAATATTGAAAAAAAAAATCCTTTATGTTGGTATTGAATATCTACATAACTATTGATATAATTATGTCATGGTTGCTTGAACATTTTCGACTCATTCAAGGCTGGAATCCACCTGTAATCTTTTGCTACTAGCTACGAAACACAAGTACCTATTTTATTTTGATGTTTTTTGCTGAATACATTTTTATGTAAAAGTCGTGCTCCAACGTACTGACTGCACGCGCCTGCAATCTAAACTACTGGATGTGGTTCATCAGAAAGCAGTGACCCGCCAATCTGCGGCGCTGTTCGGACACAAAAGGCCGCAAATAGTCCAACAATGGCGACCATTCTGCACCAATATCAAACTATCCCGATATAAATATACGATCGGACACCTCGCACTGCAAACTACGCTCGCCATACGGTTCCAATCCAATTCAGTTCAAAAGTTAACGTCTTAGGTTATTTTTACTTTTTACTAGCTGTGACCGCGGCTTCGCACGCGTAGATTTTTAGTTACTTTTAGTCATATTTTATCAATTTGTGTATTAACCTTAACATATAAACACGTGTCGTCGCGGACTTTTTTATAGAACTTTTTGAGTTCTACAACTTCTCTATAGAAAGTATTTAAACATCTTTTCAAAAGCATGCTTTAAAAATAAATGTATTTATTTGTTCCCTTTTTGTATACTCATAGTATTACCCTCAAACAAGAAAGTTTTTTTCTCGAATCTTCTCGCATATTCCCGTGCGACCTGCTTCCAGTTTTTTCCAAAACGTCCAGAGTATTCGCAAAACCTTGAGTCAAAGTCATTTTGAAATAATTAGACATTTACATTTCACCTTTGAAAAATATCTTTTATTGCTTATTTAAGATTAATTTTTATTGATTTATATCACTAAAATATCAAAAAAGTATATACAAAGTAAAAAAACGCATTTATGCACAAAAAAATAAAAATATACTAATTTTTCCTAAAAAAATGTAGTTAACAACCATTTTTTGGCCTCTGGAATATATTTTTAATAGAATAGCACCTTTTTAAAATTGGTAAAACACGAACATCAAACAACCCTTCAAATGCTATCCGTTTTAACCATACATTATCCAAAATTACAAAATACCTGGCATGTTAATTAATAATACAAAATATGGTTTATACCATTTAAAATTATTGAAAAATAATATATAAGTAAATATATTATTTTAAGTCTTCAAATTAAAACAAATATATGACAGTACTGCCAGAGTAAAATTTATATGAACCATAAATATTCCAATCAAATTAAAAGACGTGTTAATTTCAGAATGATGACATGAACATGTTATTATTGAATATAACTTGTTCTTCCCGTTATTAACTGATTTGATTTTTATGAAAAAGTGTAGTTAACATATTCATCCCTATGATTTGAACATGTTCTAATTATTTTTAAGTTCTGAACTTATTTCCAATGGAAAGAGCGTACAATATTTAGTTTAGACTGTTTATTAACTCATTGTTGACAAAAATGTTAGTTAACAACTTCTTGCTCAAATATTAAAATCTTAATAATAAAATAATAGTTGTCATAAAAATATTATGAGAGATATATGTATTCTATTTCGATTTTTTTGTATGAATTCTATATAAGTACAGTTTTTTTCGAAATACTGACTGTAAGTAACACCACCTAGACCTGGTGTTGCTGTAAGCCGCTATCTTCACTTTATTATTATTATTAAGTCAAGCATTAAAAATATTTTATATTATGACATAATACCGTTTAAAGTTCCAAGCTTCATGTTAAAGAAGTTTATATTTAACTTCGGATCGATATTCATAAATTTCACCAGCGAAAATATATTATATAGTGTATTCATTGGGTAAATGTTTGAAACATTTTGATGGGATTAAAGTAAACGAAAATTGTTATCAATAGAAATATCGACACTTTGTTTTATTAGATTTTTTAGTATAATTTCGTGACGTCATACCGGAATATTTTCCATCGTGTGGTGGTTAGGTTAATTTTTTTTTTAATTAAGTTTTTCTTATTATAGTGCCATCATGGGGAGAATAATGTTTGTAAAAATGTTATAACTTAGAATCAATTTATTATGTATCTACAGTATAAATAAATATAATAAATAAAAAATAAAATAAATAAATACATAATCCCTTAGAACTGACATGTAAAAGCACCGTCATTTTTGATGGGCTACAGCTAGTAATGTTATAATTAAATAACTTAAACACAATTTCACTTGGATTACACTATTTTTTATAATAAGAATATTTTGAGTGTGTTCAATTTTTTAAGTATAAAATACTGGATTCTTTCCAGAGAGATCGTCATTAAAGAAGATAAATTTTAGATGTCTCACTGAGACGAAGCTATTTATATGGGAAAGTAGGGATGTAGGCAAGTCTTTCAAATAACGTACATATGTACAACTTCCAAAATTTGATAGATGTAATAATGGTCAATTATGAAAAGCGATCACTTAAGCCAGCCGTACGATAGGTCGTAAACCCTACACCCACCCAAAAACTTCCATTATTTAACATTCCCACACGTTCCCCATATAAATAGCTTCGTCTTTATGAGACTTTTATAATTTATCTTAATTAATAAGCATCCCTAAGCGGACAAAATCCAGTAATTGTGTTCTCAGAACATACACATACAAATATTGTTAAATTTTATTATAATTTTGAAAGTTTGTACGTACTTCTGGAATATCGCGCAAATGATAGACACTTCCTGAAAATGTTGTAATGTCTAGTTGCAAACCGCCGACTGTGAATGAAATCGTGACAGACAATAGCGCAACTACGCTAATGCAGTGCCTTGGGGCCCACGTTCAGTATTCCCTTTGATTCCCTTTTACAAAAAATGATTAGTAAATAAATAAATACTATTTAAAGTGTATAATTTCGTAAAACTTATTTTATTTACTCTGGAATAAGGTGGCACTGTAGATAAACTAGTGTCTGCGACTAGATAAATTGGACTTGCATTAAAATGTCTAAAGTTTTTTCTTAGAATTATCACCCTTCCAATTTACGTATAAAACACTCTATTTTTTTGTTATTAAAATTAAATAGATATGCAAACACGGAATACATGTCGCATCAATATTCTGACTATTTTGAAAATAAGCTATACGCTCGTGCTATGAAAATAGAGCTAACTTGCTAGTGTCCTGGACAGGACTCTAACCACCGACCACCAGATCACTAGGCGAGCGTCATGACCTTTACACCGACAAGCGACATGATTTCTTTTTTTTTTTTGCAAATAATAATATAACTTTTTTTTAAATTTATTTATCATTTGTTCTTATTTTTACATCTCAGACCCACAAAACATCACATTGACATTTGCCTGTAGGTGCATCAATATCAATATATAAATATATATATATATATATATATACATAAATTATATATATTATATATAATATATATATATATGTTTCATGTGTCAGTTTCGCTCGCAACTGACACATGAAACATGGCGACGATTTAGTTACACTGAACTGAACTCGAAGTATGACAGCCTTATTGGTGGGGGACTTTCATGTTACCCGCGAACAAGTACGGCTAGTCCGTAACTTTTGAGGCCTTTTTAGCCTTGACAATGGCACGTGATACCGTGTCGAAACGTCGGCCTTGGTCTTCTCACGGAGACCATTTACAGAAAACGCGAGGGATTCCAGAAGTTCCTTTTGTTACATATATATATATATATATACATAAATTATAGTTACCAAAATACATACATATGAATTAAATTCATAAATATTATAAACTCAAATACAATATAACAATACAAGAAACAATACAAAATATTACGAAAATCAAAATAAGTCTCTTTTATTTAGTAATATTTTCATTAATTCTGTCTTTTGCCCTTTTTTATTTATGTCCTTTATGACATGACTTGGGAGTTTATTAAATATTTTTGGTATGACATATTTTAGTGTTCTTTGTCCATACTTATTAATGACCTTCAGTATTCGTAGTCCTTCTTTAACCGTAAATCTGGTACTATGTTTATGAATCAATCTATGCTTATATGTCCCATCTTCATGATGTCGTGTAATTAGTTTGTACCACAAGATAGCATTAATTGGCATAGAGCCTTGTTTCTTGAAAAGTTCGTGTATATCTTTAGTGGCACTTTCATTATTTATTAATTTTATTTTGAATATTTTGCATTTATATTTATATTTGGATTTTGGACTACACGTCACAATGATTGGGATTTGACAATTTTTTATCTATTTATGAGGGTTGCGGTAAAAATCACCAAGTAACCATCTTGTTATTTTCAAACGATATCGTAGTCTAAGAAATTGGGAAAAAAAGGTAAATTTAGTCACATCATGGCCGCGTTCGAGTTTTTTATATCATGGTACGCCGAGGGTTAAAAGTAACAATTTGGAATTAAAAACAGCAATGACGTCACACAACACAACACAACAAAAGAAAAGGAAAGACACGTAGTTAAATGTTAATAAGCGGTCTGCAAGATCCGCAGGATATCTCGGTAGACGGAAATTGCATATATCGCTCGCTTGACTGTCTGTATAATTATCCACTTACCAATTGGTACAAATGCGTAGGAGCACTTTGAAAAGGTATTTCATAAGTATTGTGTGAAAATGTTTGTTTTCTTATCTCGTCAGATATTTCATCTTGCTTCTCTGAAAAATAAACGTACTGCTTCTTCTCCTAGTGTCGTCTCAGATCCCCCAACGTTGACTATCACTTGAGAGTACATCTCTCTAGTCTAGAGAGTATATCTCCAGACAGCCATACTCAACCTGCGGCCCGAAACACATTTATTATCAGGAACGTGATTAAACAAATCTGGCATCGTAAGTTTTGAATATCTTGAAATAAGCGCGAACAAAAAGACAAACTTCTGTCATTTTAACACCGGTGACTTGTACGGTTTGAGGACGAATTTGTTATTTCAACCATAGATAGTTACAACCACAGAGTATTAGTTTTGTGTTTGTCAATGTAATTTTTTATCAATTTTTTTAGTGGTCCTCGTATTACACATTCACCCATTATTGTCAGTAAAATCTCATGTTCCAGTGTGTCAAATGCTTTTTTGAAATCTATATAGTAATATATATAAGATATATATATAATATCTATATATATCTATATAATATAGTATCATTACATTATACATTTACAAAGAATTTTGTGATACAATGTACATATTCATCAGGTAATAAGTATATATATAGACAATCAAGTAATAATAAGTATGTAATAGGTATATATATGTTACAGTGAATCTGATTTTCTAGTGAGTCCATCATTCACTGGCATTTTAGAGAAAGTATATTCAAGATCATTCTTATCATATTCAAAGAGTTTTTCACCAATAGAAATGAATACAATATTTTAACTTGCACTTACTAGTGAATTTATTGGTTTCCGAACTGTCAAAAATTAAATTTGACAAGTCTGAAATCCGTTTCCGTAAAAATCTATGCTTTTAAACGAACTTTTATTTATCCAAATTGAAACAACCGGGCCTTGAATAACAATTTAATAAGTCATTGCGTGAACAAGGTTCTTACTGCATTATTAATTTCTTCTGTGCAAATCAACATTATGTAGGTAACGGATATTATTAAAATAGTCATTTTGAAGTGTTGAAAGTTTCGTCTGCACCAATTCTTCATTATATGATTTTATAACAATGGCACATGGACCTTGTTTTTCAAAATTTATTTTGCGTTTTGTGTCTCATTCTACACTAGTCTAGTCCAAAGTCATCACAAAGCGACAGTATTTCTAATTTTTATCCTTTGAGCGATAGCGTATTCTCTATTCTGTGGCGATAGTTCTGTTTCTCGAACTGTCACACTTCTGGACTGGTCTTTGATATTCAATGATTAGTTTAGGTAGGTAACTAAAACGTAATATATTTTAAAAATTTTAATCGCGAACACTTACGAAATTCTGATCATCTTATAATTCAAAAGACAGTCGATTAAACTCATAAAAATGATACGGTACGAGCAAGCTTCACGTCTGTCACCGACGTCGAGCCGAGTAAGTTTGCGAACTTAAAAACCGCGCACTTTATGTTGTACGTCTACCACCCGTGCTTACACGTGCTTTACACGTGCGCAAACACGAAACGCAAACGACATTAGACACATTTTTGATAAAAAGATAGAAAATTGGAAATGCGGAAGAATCTGAATGAATTCAAACGTAAATGATGACTTAGAATCTCTTTGATTTTTGTATTTTTCGCATCGAGTGTTTGTTACGTGACGCACTTTTAAAGGTTCATTTAAAATTAATAATACCGGGTGTATATTTATTTATGTTTCTATATTTGTAAGAAATAAACTTTTGTTGTATTGTTATAAAAAAAACATATTTAATAAACTTAATTGACAAAATACATATTCATTAATAAAAATTTTCCCTTAACCCCCCAATATTTACATGGTGACATAACCTCGTTTTGTTCCGGCAGTCGTCAGATATCATAAAAAACCCGAGTGCGCGATCTTTCAGCCGACACCTTACTTCGCGATTCGTATTCGTTTTGCGGTGCCGCTGTCCTATTTTTATTTAGGAGTTAAAATAGGACCGCAAAATGAATAAAAATCGCCTAGTGTAGTGCCGCCTTTATACTTTCTACGCTTTAAGAATTACGTGTACAAATTGATGGTTTCACCGATATAGTGTCTATGCTTTGAGTAATGTATTTTCACGGATTATGTGTAGTGAATCTGAGAATTCGTTGATTTAGATGTTTTCACTGCCCCCACTCTGCCCGACCGGGAAAAGTACATTTTTACTAGTGAAAGTATAGTCTCACTAAAAATGCAAATTCGCGGGAACAGAGAACGTAGAGAGAAGGAAAGGAGAGAGAGAAGAAGAGAGAGAGGAGAGAGAGAGAGAGAGAGAGAGAGAGAGGAGAGATATATAGATATAGAGTGAGAGGATATACAGTGAGTAATAATTAAAGTAATAAGTAAGTAATAATAATAATATTATTCCTACTTTTTTTATCATTCATATAATTCACATAATATTTTGAGCATGTCCAAATCTTTGTATTGTACAAACTGGTATTTTTAATGCATCGTGTCTTTACGGTTTCCCACCACAATGTGGTCTGTGCAACTCTGGACATATTTTTCTTTTATAATTTCGTCCCTCGTTATTTTTGTTAAGACGCTAAACAAAAATAAACGCTTGGATGTACGTTAGTTTTATTTTTTCATTGTTGTATTTTGAGTGTACAGATAAGATGAAAATAAATTTCGTATAGGAAAATAAGCTGTTGTTAATATTTGAGCCGGTATTGGTCGGTATGCTGATAAGCGATACGTATTATTATCATTCTGTTATAGTTAAAATATATATTTGTTGATTAATCAAGTAGCGGCGCCCTAATCTTGAATCAAGCGGGTTTCTACCAGTAATGTTTTTCCCTATATGATTTTTTTTCGTCTTATCAGTATAATGTTGCGGCCCGCCTAACTTAGCAAATTAGCAAAATGTGGCCCGAAGAAAAAAAAGCTTGAGTATCTCTGCTCTTGCAGCTAGAAACGGCTCTTCCACCGTCCTTATCCCTGTCCAATCTCGTATATTACGGAGCCGTGAGATCTACTTCGTGACGACACTCCCTTTTCCCTCGATCTTGCCCTTAATAATCAAATACATAACGTCGTACTTTTACCCCTAAGCACATGATTTAAGTATGACACCTTTCGGACTTTGATATTTGTCAACAACTCTCTATCTCTCAGTTCTAGAGCACATCTGAGTTGCTGACCATATATATTTATGAGGCCGAATCAAAAATTATCTACATTTATACTGTAT
>JADDOH010014438.1:11603-32402 GCA_016648135.1 Agrypnia vestita | reverse complement strand
TTTCCTTGTATATATATATATATATATATTTCAATATCAGCACCTGTAAAACTGTATTAGATCCTAGAAACAAGAAAACTATTCCCTCTACGCCGAGCACATACAGGACATAAACCCCCTTCAAACTAGTTCATCTACGCCGTATAGTGATATCACAAGCAGACATAAACAATACAATTACAAGTATGCTTGCGTTCTCCCCCCACCTTGGTGGAAATATTCGCATTCGTATTCACCGAATAGTAGGCCTGATATTCGTATTCATGAAGGTAGTATTCGTTGCATCAAGGTTATTATATTTACAAGTATGTTCAAGTTCCCCCCCCCCACCTTGGTGGAAATATTCGCGTTCGCATTCACCGAATAGTAAGCCCGACATTCGCACTCGCGAAGGCAGCACTCGTTGCATCACTCTCAATAATAAAATCATATAGATAAATAATTACGGTAACTCATAAGAACATGATATTACTTATATTAAACGAACAAAGCAAAACAATCTGTCATATTAGTAAATAACGTGATCACGGAAGACCGAAGGTTAACTACCCCTGAACAAACCGCGAACTGCCCACAATAATGGAAAATGTTGTAGAAAACATTTCAAATATCTAATATTGAATGAATAAAACCATGCCATATGAATAACTATCGCGATTACGGAAGGCCGAAGGTTAACCACCCTCGAACACACCGCGAACTGCCCACAGGCCTGATATTCGTTTTCGTGGGAGTAGTATTCGTTGCATCACTCTCAATAATAAAATCATATAGATAGATAACAAAGCATTCTTTTGCATAAGGATACATCCGCCCTGAAGAATCTCTCCTACATTCCGAACCTCGCGACATTGAATATACATAATTATTCTGAATTTTAAATCCCACAAACAAACACGAAACACCCTTCGTCAGTAAAATATTCCATTTTAAAGCCTTTATATCTTTGGTAATATATGAATATCAAATTTAAATGATTTTTCATATGAACAGCGACAGAATTATATATTTCATAAGCGTTATGCAATAATTTGAATAACTATCGCAATTAAGGAATATATACAATTCGAAACACGTCTTTATAAGAACTTGATAGGAACAAATCGTGTTTAGAACGATTGCCCAATGACGCAATACAAACATGTAACGAGTTCAAATAAACCACACATTCACGTTTTAATAAAATAAATATAAAATCCAGATGCATTTTTAAAATATATTATTTGGAGGAAATCTCGTACGATTTGAATTTATATCACACTGACAATCGTGATATCAAAACCCCATAAATACTCCGATCCCAATTATTTCCAAACAATACAAATCATATAGAAATCCGTGTATTCAATCGCCAGTATAGATAACAAAGCATTCTTTTGCATAAGGATACATCCGCCCTGAAGAATCTCTCGTACATTCCGAACCTCGCGACATTGAATATACATAATTATTCTGAATTTTAAATCCCACGAACAAACACGAAACACCCTTCGTCAGTAAAGTATTCCATTTTAAAGCCTTTATATCTTTGGTAATATATGAATATCAAATTTAAATGATTTTTCATATGAACAGCGACAGAATTATATATTTCATAAGCGTTATGCAATAATTCACCCGCTGGAATTATCACAGTCGCCATATTACGATTTCTTGTATATTGAATCTGAAGCGCGTATAGTAATAATTATCCCTAGGCCCAAAATACGTAACAAAACAATCCACAACATGTATCTTGTTCAAATAAACCACATAAATACTCCGATCCCAATTATTTCCAAACAATACAAATCATATAGAAATCCGTGTATTCAATCGCCAGTATAGATAACAAAGCATTCTTTTGCATAATTGAAAGTTACACAATTATTAGGAAAGAACGCCCGCTGGATTATCACGCAAAACTATGAATTATTAAATCTGATGAGCGCTTAGTAATATAAGGTTCCAAATATGATACACACAACAGGCAATAGGAATAAATAACATTGGAAATGCTTATCTGTTCACTGTTCCAATTCTCCTTGAATTATTATCAACCTCTGGCTTTTTCCTCGATCCAGCCAAATTATCTTCCTTACTTCGGACTCTCCTCGACAAAGCCTCCGCCGACCTTCAAGCTGAAAACTCAAGTGCCGCTTTCTAATTTGTATCGCCTAAAAATAGTCCCTATCTCGCGTCATCTTTGATTCCAACTAGCGTGTAAAAGTCAATGTCTAACTCTCAGAAAGCCTCTGATTGGCCGAATTCGTTCCGCGGACAAACGTTCCTGATTGGCCAGATTCGGTGCTAACGGCGCACCTGTAATTGGTCCATCTCGTTAAACAAAATAACATAAAGCCTGCTTTACACGCCCGCGTGCAGAAATAATAAAGCTCGCCCGCACCTACTTATCCAGCAAATATTTAATTATAGAGTATTTAACGGGTTGTGAAGCTTCTCTTTATTATAAACTTTAGCAGATAGATATTTTCGTATAATTTTTCAGCAATGTCTATTTGAATAGGCCAATATCGTTACAGTAGTACGTTTGTAAACAGTGCCGTAGGCTATAAGAATAGCGCTATCTAGCTTAGCTTAGCGTTTTGGTAGCGTAGGTGACAAACATTGTTACATAAAGAATAATGCAAGGTGTTTCCAATCATCGGTATTTTCGAAAATTTGAAAAAACGTATTCTTTCAAATTTATAAAGTAAAGATTTTATACGATACTAGGTATATGATATTGCACTACGATATTTGATGACTTCATTTTTATCAAGCAAGTTTGAAAAGTGTATTGTTTATGATTTTATAAATTCTTAGAACTCTCTCCCATACACGAGAATTCAGCCACCTAGTGTAGAATCAGATAGAACGGTCTCTTTACCAGAAGCGATCTGCACTAATGGGCAAATTTTGTGATTCTTCTTCCTTTAATGCCTTACCTGTTGATTATCAGAACTTTGTTAGTATTTTAGACTAGCCAAACCGTTGTCTCAGGTTATTCAGCCATGGTGTTCTCTTTCTTCCAGAGCCCCGACCTCCGGCAATCTTTCCCTACATGATGAGATGCAAGGTTCTCTGGATGACTCATCACATGTTAGAGTTATTGAAGTTTTCCGATTTATTTGCTTTAATAACTTTTTTTTCTTTATTCATCCGATCCGTAACATCTTCATTCGTAACACTGTCTATCCAGCTTATTTTGAGTATTCTTCTGTTTTTTTTTTTAAATAGAGATGCGAACACGGAATTCGTGTCACATCAATATTCTTACTATTTTCAAATTAAGCTAAACGCTTGTGCTGTGGAAATAGGACTAACTTGCTTGTCTGGAGTGAGATTCGAACCTGCGACATTTGGATCACGAGGCGAGAGTCCTAACCACAAGACCAACAACTACTCAAATACTGTTGATTCACATCTCGGATGCCTCATGTCGCCTTTCAATCAAATATCATGCCCACTGGACTAGGAGGGCCATTTTTGCGCGAAATTTATAATGTGGTGAGGCGGACACCTAGAGATATCTAGCGGCGCTCCAACATAACTTGACGCATCAACAGACGTCGCTGGGCCGGCCGGTAACTACCTGGCCTATAGAAGATCCGAGAGCCTAAATCGCCGGCGCAACTTATAATACGTCGAATAATATCGGATCCTTAAATATAAATAAAAAACTGTGTGGACCGTTATTTGGAGATATGGCTATGAGATATACTAAACTATTTTATAAATAAATTTAAAAAAACATGTTATTCTCGATCTTTTTCTGTTGCACGGGCGAAATTTCATGCTTAAAATATGGGTGAATAAATCAGAGACAAGACTTGGAAAGTCGAGCAGCGTAAAAACAGGAATCTTAAGAATGAACGACTGCCACTGGACCAGCACTCCGACAAGAGGAGCGGCCCTTGAGCGGAGTCCACTGCATGTGAGATCTCGAGGAGTCTCGGCTCACAAGCGCCGAGTGCCGGATGGTATTATTTGAGTGTTTGTGTTGTCGCGTATTGCCGCTGAAAGTGTTTTCAAGAAGCGAAAAGATTTATGGTATAACGAATTGTATTTCTTGATATGACGTCAAATAATTTAATTTATGGAAGTACCGATTTTTATGTAGGTGTATGATATTATTGATATTAATATCAATAGGGTTTCATATACTCAGGCATGAAATTTTTTAACAACCTCCCTATCGAAATGAAAAAGATAAAGGATACAGAACAATTGAAGAGCAAATTGAAGAACATCTCTATGAACTGAACTAGACACCATTAACTTCTACTTCTCCATCCTAGATATATAATATAATATAAAATAATAAAATGTAAGTAATTAAATGTAAATTCATAGTTTCTTGTCCGAGCACAAGAGCAATGCTCTTAAATGGAGAGGAACTATGAATAACACAATTGTGTAATAAATATTATATTGTACAATAAAACCATGTAGAATTTTTTTATTGATGATCATAGGACTATTAGTGAAAGACTGGAGGATTGTTTATTCATTAATTTTGTCATTAATATTCATAGTTATCAGTAATATAATTAGACAGAGCTTTTGAACAATTAAAATTAACCCTTATTTCACAATTGTGTACGTGGTGTTCATGCACGTGTGTGAGGGGAGTGTGACACCTCGCAAGTTTACTCCTAACAGAGTTAGTTAACAGCTCAAAACATAAACAAACAATGTAAAATCTGTAAAAGCCATCAAGGATGGGGTTGAATTTTGGGGTTTTGCCGTACTTTATTCTCCAATGATACAAGTGAAAAGGTATAGTATTCTGCGCGAAATTAAAATGAATTTCCTAACTTTACTCCTATGTTCGTGAAGTCCATGACCGCTGGGTCCATCTTCGTTATTATGTGACTACCTCTAATCATATATATATATATATATATATATATATAATGTGGTTTCCCAAATATTTTAGTTTTTTTAAATAAATGTTTTTTTGCGTTGCTCTGAAAAGAGTATATATTTTATTAGCAAAAGAACGTAACATTTCATATTAACATTTAAAAATAATAAAAGTACACACCTGAAAATAGAAACAACATTTAAAGCTATTATTTTATATTAGAAACATTATCCATTATAAAATGTGTATTATTCACCGGTATATTATAATTTTCTCAATAGCTCGATTGTCAGTTGTTTGTGAAAGAATTTTCACACAAATTTAAACGTTCCATTTTAACAATTCAAATTAAATGAAGATCAATAGGTATCTACCGATCTTCATTTACATATATATATAATTAGAGCTAATAATTATATATATATATGTTACATCATCACAAGGAGCCAGACAAACACCATTAAGGCCAACAACGGCCGGGAACACCCAATATTTAAAACGAAATTCCCAAAAACCATTAAACCATGACCAAAATACCCAAATTTTGATTTTGACTTGCCAGACCTCACTTGGTAATAAGCTTCCGATACGAACGGACGTGCTCGCACTGCCCCTCGTGACAAAAATTTATTAACAAGACACCCTGAAGATGCCTGTTGTGATTCAGGCGAAACGTCGGTTGACGAATGATCCTTCTGAGGACCAGATTTTGACGCGGGTTATCCCCAAAGAAATTAATACTAACATATATATATTGGCCGCAAGTTAAGGCTGTGGGAATTAAACCATCTTGCACAACGTAACGTTACTGATGAAAATTGTTACATGATGATTTATGTATTTTAATATGATGGCTATATCGGTAAATTGAATATAAACATGTAATTGCATTTAAAAAAAAAATTCACAGAATGAAAAATTCTTATTATATGACAAAAGCTGCTGAAAATAGAGACGTTTAAGAGTACAGAGCATGTGACCAGTACATTGCAGTTACCCGTCGTGCGCGACTTAAATATAGCATGCTTTATTTGATGATCCATAGATGGCGGTAGGCGTCCGCCACAAATGCAACAAAAACTGAAATGACGTTTTATTGTTTAATTTATTGGCTAAATGGAATAAAAAAAATTAAAAACGATTATCGTGAAATAGCTTACGATACACTAGCAAAAATGTTTATTTTATTAATAAGCGGGTAATATATTATTATCTTTTATAAAAAGTTTAAACAAATCTTACATTATTCAAATCATTAAAATGAACGAATTTTACAACGGCATACTTGTCTTGCGTTTTAAATCATCATCGATCATTCTAAAGTGTCGTTCAATTTCTTCTTCTGCCGATATGCGTCCAGTATGCCTTTCTTATCGTTTTCTGACTTTATTTTACGCTAGCAGTGTGTTTTATTTTATAACAATTATTTTCCTTTGTTTACCTGTTTGATTTTGTTTGGCTGGAAATATTTTTTAACTAACGTTTACGTTTACAATGACGCGGTTTCATTGTCAGAACCACATTTTTTAAATATAAAATAACTATTTTTTGTCTTAATTGTTTATACCTATTAAAATATACACATGGAAGTTTCCTAGAGAAGAATTTATTTTTTGTTGGGAGTGTCCTCAAGAACACTCCGCGAGCCCATGCTTTCCAAGTGGTACTTGGGGGCGAGATAAAGGAATGCCTAGGAAAGTCCCTTGAAGAAGCCTCACTATTTCATTTATAAAATAAAACATTATTCCGTTGAAGTACAGGGGAAGCGGAGGAGGGTGGCACTTTTTTTTCTTATTTCGCAAAACTCCGATGCCGAGTGGAGGGTAGTTGTGTCACTATGACATTTAAGTGTCAGCAGCCATTTTCATTCAAAATTGTCAATTCTTTTTATATTCAATAAATGTCGTAATCTGTATCTATTGATTGAGTATATTTATTAAATTTTACACCCTTAAGGCTTTATCATGGAAGAAATTAGTTGAAAAAAACTTTAGAACAATATAAATACGAAATAATTTCAAAATTTAAAAAAAATCAATGATGAAATAATAAAAAAAAAAAATTTAAAAATTTAAAAAACAAATTTAAAAAAAAAAGTTAAATAAAAATTAAAGATAAAAATTAATGTAAAGGTGCTAATTAAACACTTGTTTCTTAAGAACAGCAATGTTTTTTATACATACTTACTAAATATGCACACAATTAAAAATGTTACCAATATTATGCAATCTCCAGTAATATTAATTGTTTATAAAATAGAGCGAGAAGTATCTGCTTAAAATATCACATGATATCTCGCGCCATTATGGCAGAGTATACTTATATTAAACATGGTCAACAAACTTGTGCGATCAACAAGCCAATTTATTATTTTACATTAAAATAGAATATTGAAAATTTTTCTGCGCTGCGATAGGTTTGTTAAATTAAGCAATCGCAGAAAATAATTGTAGACAATATTATAAAATAAAATATGTAACTTATAGTTTATGAATCAAAGAAACTTATGGTATATTCTTTTAAATTTATAGGAATGAATAAATAAATTTTCATTTTATCGGTTTTTGAGAAGTTTTTTAATTTCTTCAGCCTGGTACACTAAGTGAAAGCCGTCACGTTCTCAGGCTTGATCCACATAAGAAATTAGTTTTATTGTTTTAAATTAATTTCTAATGCTAACCAAAAATATGGTGAATCTTTCTTTTATTTATTTAATGTTTTACTTTTATTTTTTTTTCAACATGCATTTTATCCATTTGAAAGCAGTGCTCGTCAGATAAAGTACTCTTTTTCCAAGGATTCTTTAAATTTTCGAAATACTTCTGGAACGGTGTTTCCGGCATAGCGCTCTTTCAGCAATTCTATCATTATTTTCTCAATGTTGGCAAAACGTCGTCCTTTCATATGTTTTTATTGATATTTTGGACATATGAAAATAGCTTGTTGGTCTTTGAGTAGCTTGTTGGTCATGTTGGTCTTGTTAGGTCTATAGATTAGATTAGATTAGATTAGACACTCGCCTCGTGATCCAAAGGTCGCAGGTTCGAACCATACTCCAGACTAGCAAGTTAGTTAGTTTTCATAGCACGAGCATTTAGCTTAGTTTGAAAATAGTAAGAATATTGATGTGATACGTATTCCGTGTTCGCATCTCTATTAAAAAAAATGTAAAAATCACAGTAAATTACTGCTGCAGCGAATAATGTAGCGCAGCTGACAACGTCGTAACGTACCTACTTGAAATTTTAAAATTCTTATTCCATTTTTCCATAGATTAAAATAGCAGATCACACCAGCACGAGTGAAATGTTGGATATCCAACACATATCCAGAAAAATCGGAATAAGAGTTGCTGTTGGACTAATACGGGACCCGGCAACTTCCCGACAGCCAACTTCCCGACAGCCGATTGCATGATAGCCTATTTATTGCCCAACATGGCGTAGTGGACATGCCAACTTCTGGAAACTTCCCGAGCACTCCGGACAAGCAAGCTTACCGGAGTATAACTTCTCACCAAAAAATTATTTCATCTTAAAGGTTTCTATTTGCATATTTGATCAAATTGATCAAATATAGCATTTATTTGAAATAACGCGTTCAGTCCGCAGTCCTAGCGCTCCAACAGATCCTACAGGTCCAGTAGCAGTTCAAGTCCTAGCGCTCCAATAGATCCAAGCCGACCTAACAGTACTGAGTATCCTGGCGGTTTTACAAGTCCAAGCGGTTCTAGCAGTACTGACTGTCCTGGTAGTTCTACAGGTCCTAGGATCCTTCAGATTTCAGCGGTCTACAGATCGTACAGGTTCCACTGGTCGTACAAGTCTTACCGGTCGTTTAGGATATACAAGATTTACAGGTTCTTTAAACCATAGAAGTCCTACAAATCCTACAGATTATAGCGTTCCTACAATCTTTCAGGTCTTACAAGACCAAGTGATCCTACAGTTCTACTAGTCCTACAAGTCCTACAGGTCATTGAGATCTTACAAGTCCTACAGGTCCTAAAAATCCTAACAGTCCTTTAGGTCCTATAAAACCTACAGGTCCCACAAATTCTACAAGTCCTGGCAGTCCTACTGTCCGGCGCTTCTAGATTAGGCATGTTTTACCATCAATTATGTGGATATTATAAAATATTAAAACTTATACTAAAACAGAAAGTTTTAGCTGTGATGCACGACTTCTCTCAAAGTGGATAGCGAAGAAAAAAAAAAGGTGAACATGTCTCTCAGGGCAGACTTTGTATACATTTTATTGGTTAAAAGAATATCACGCAGGACCGATAGTATTTAAAATGTTTTTTATTTTATTATTTATAAACTTTTCAAAACAAGAAAACACTTTGTGGCTTGACATTATAATAGATTTAAGAATAAATTAAATACTAAGTTTTAAACCACTTTATTTCTATATGTTTGTCAATTAGTTTCGGTTGGACTCAACCTTCTTCAGGACAATTATAATATAGACTGAAAATAATAAATATAGAGTCTATATTATAATTGTCCTGAAGAAGGTTGGGTCCAACCGAAACTAGTTGACAAACATATAGCAATACAGTGGTTTAAAACTTAGTATTTATTCTTGAATCTCTTATTATTTAAAGTTTATAATTTTTTTTTCAACCGTACGAAATAAATCTGAATATATTTTTATAAAAAACCAGGTATAATTTATTTTATTATTATTATTAAAAGCTTGATACTCAAATACTATTTTTAATTAAAATTATTTTTATGTAGGTCTTTTATATCTAGATAATATTTATATTTTATGGTAATATTTTTTCATTTTGTAATTGATTTTGAAATGTTTATTCACTCTCTTAATTGATAATGGCTAACTATTTAATTACATTAAAATTAATTTAATTTTCATGTATTTTATAGGGTTATTTTTATTTTAAAATTGTTGATTTGAATATAGAAAAAGCTGTTTATTGAAAACAAGTTATCAATTGGTTTTGAATTTAAATAAACAATTTTGTGAATTTTTCATTCAATTACATGTTATTGAAATAGGGGTTTGGTGATGATTTTTTATTTAAATCGGAATTATTACGATGCGGCAAGCCGGCCAGCAACTTTAGCAATATTTTTCTATTATATTCAAGTTAAGGGTTTTTTCAGTGAAAATTTTGTTGCGCTGTTTCAACTAACTACCAAACTTTCAGTCAAATATGATTAGTTTTCTATGAATGGATTTAACATTTTTTTAATTACAAAAAATATATTGCTTTTTGCATTTTAAAAAATATTATATCAGAGAAAAATATTTTCGAAAAAATATATATTTTTATTTTGATTATTTAATTAAAGTACATAATAATAGAGATGCACTTATAAACTCAAAACACCTTAAAAATTGGTTCAAAAAATTTCACCGTTTTAGGTCAGACTTTATGTGTCCATTTCGGAAAGTATAGGTACGACGCACATAGAAATTAATGGTTTCAGTAGATTGACAACACATTAGGTAATATTGCTTCCTTCTCCACTTAATCACGGGTGAGATAATTAAGTAAGTGGCGTGAGTTGGCACGCTCAGTCAATTTAGGATGCCGTGGCTCGTGAGTTGTAAGTTGTAAGGGATGAAAATGTCTTAAACAACAGCCTATAATCAATTTTTTGCGATGCCACAATAGATTATGTTTGTAGGGTTTGAGTGCAAAATTGACAATGTCGAAGTATTTGGCTAACAGATACAAGCAGAAATCAAGAAATGATGTAGGGATTTGTTCTTTCATGATTTTTTGCGAAAGTAATGTTAATAAAATGTCTCATTAACAAAGAGTGATGTATTGTAATATTAAAGCCGGATACATTTTAAGTAACAAGAAAGAGTACTTACTGTGTCTAATGTCCCGTCATCCCTTTTGTTTCCTTAATATTTAAATATAATTGGGCGGATATTTTAGGGAAGCTGACAAAAGAAATGGCCTCTTTAATCGTCATGGTGAAAGCCTCCTCGTGAATTATTCAAACACAAATGTTGTCTTGGATTAAGGGATGAAAATTAAAAATTTCTTGTCATGACGCACATTATTATTTTAATGTTTCTTTAAGAATTATTTAGTATTTCTTGTCACATTAAATGTGCAAAATTCACCTAACTAAGATGAGGCGGAAAGAAACAGAATTGGGTTGTATACCGTCATTAAGAGTGGTTTATTTTTGGCTTTTTTTTATGTAAATTTGAGGATGTCCTGAATTGAAATACGGGCGTTATTTTTATGGCATTCGTAATAGTCTAACCGTCATGCCGTTTTCCCGCGGCGGTAAGCAGAGATGGTGGAGCGCCACATTCGTCTGTCCTGGCACAAAACACTCGCCTTATTCACATTCATAAGTATGCATGCAAGTTCGTCAATTTTTGCGGTTTCTTTCACCCCATTTTGCAGTATCAATTTAACTTGGTTATGCTATTTCTTTGCGGCGAACTTCTCTTTCTGGCGCCTTTAACACTTGCATCATAATCTTTCTTACCAGTCTCTCTTATTATTTGTTCAATATACCAAAATGACCTAAGTTATCCTTTGTTTATTCTATTCACTACGCTTTGATCAGTTTTACATTCTCTTCTAATCAGTTCATTCTTATCTCAATCGCAAATTGATTTTCTATATATACATCGAAGTGATCTCATTTTTAATGCTTCCGGTTTACTTCCGGTCGTCTTTCCCTAACACAGGCTTTTTCTTTTACATATTTATTATTTACACCAGTACTGATGTACTGGTACCAGAAATTCTTTGTATTAGTCCAGAAATAGTAAATTACACAATTCATCGTCTTCATACATTCAACAACATCACGAATCACAAATATAGTTTCGTTCGTGTGATTCTTGCGAATAAATTCTCGAATCGTATCATCAAACAACACTTTCAATTTAAAATATGAAATATTACCCATTTTATTTTTATTGTTTCAATAAAAAAAAAGTTACTACTGAAGTCGTCAAAAAATCCAGCTCCTAGAATGTCAAAAGTATAAAAAAAGGTATAAGGTTATAACGAAGCCACCGTTTAAGGGATGAAATAAACAACATAACCCATTCAGTATCAAATAGGATGATCCTAGGTTTTCACGGTTACTAGAATCTTCTGGTTCGTGCCATCTGGGTTATTATGCCATGTTTATACGACGATTCGGATCCCATTGCAGGATCCATCATCAGTCCTGATGCAATGGAATTCGAAACGTCAGCCAGAAAGGTCGTAAAAACACGGCGTAATACCCCAGAAGACACGAACCAGGAGATTCAAATAGGGTTATACGAATATTTGTGATTTTCGAGAAATGAACGCCGAGTCCTAAATACTTGACCTGTCGTGATGAAATTTGATACACATATACTTTGACTACTAATCATATTTATGTTTACGACTAATTAAAAAAAATGTTGAAGTTATACATCTTTAGGCGCTTTTAGCGTGAAATTTTAGGATGCAATGAAAAGCGCGCGCACCATGCAACGGAATACTTTCACACCATGAAGTCACAACTCACCAATCAAATGCTAAAATGGCGGTTTTTCTAATGATATAGCAATTTTTATAAGTGACGACATCACGTTAAAAAATGATGGTATGAAAATCGCATATGCTCCAGGCGCTGTATTTGTAGTTTATTTTCTATTTCCTTAAGCAGTTTTCACAAAAATAATTAATTAAGTGTCCTTTATTTCATTTCCACTTTTTTGAAAAAGAAGTATAACTTCTAACATATTTTTTTATTAAATTTTAGATTCTGACTAAAATATAAGTGCTATGAACACAAAAATTCAACAGGCGATGTGAACGCAATTTTTTTATAATGGACTGCTAGTAATATACTTTAATTCTAATGCCTATTTATATTACAGCTCCTGAAAGATTCTATATTATTGTGTAAATCAAGAAAATTACTCAAAAATTTTGGTTCTTATCCGATTTGTTAAATTTTTCACGTCGAGCTCAGTTAGCAAGTCTTTATGAAGCAATTATAACGTCATCACGCCCTTCGAGCTTCGAAAAATAATGATAACCACTGCTATCCGGTGGATGGTAAGGTCCAAGTACCCCTATTCCATCAGACAAAGGATTAATTAGTAGATAAAAAGACCAGGGGTTAAATTAATTAAAAATATTTATCAAAAGCGAGTTCATGCAAGTCAAAATGGAACGTTATAAATCAAACTTCATCAACACGTCCAACATTTATTCAGTGAGCGCCCTCATTGTTCAACTACAGTTCAACTCAAAGGACCCCGTAGGTGTCTAAGATGAATGACTGGCTCCAGAATCCCTAAGTGGGTCCCATTGTCCCAGTCTGCGGAACAATACCCCGCAATTTGTGGGGTGAAATTAACTCCGTCGTTAACCTTCTTGTTTTGAAGGAAGTATTCCAACCATGTTGTGATGTAAATTTATGTAAGCGAACGCGATTTGCCCAAGATCAAACGGGATGCTGCGTTCGGAGCCGGAGCAATCAATTTAATTGGGAGGGTGTGAAAAATAAAATGTGGTACTCCGCTGACGGTTGATCAAGCGTTTGGTGTTTCAATTACTTATATTGATGGAACGCTTTGTACCTATTTCAATTGTTTGTGCTTTCAAGCGTTCGCTATTTGAAATTTATCAAATACTAGCTGCTCGTACCCGGCGTTGCACGGGTTAAGGATTAAGTTGAAAATAAATTTGTGGTGGGAAACAAAATTTGATTCGAACGGTATAGATTTGCATCAAAAATATATTAGGGGGAGGAGAAAAGATAAAAGGGCAGGTAGGAAATATAGTTTGTGTTACCCGCCGAGTCCTAAAGAAAAAGTTTCCAAATTTTGAGTCCGATTGGTCAAACGGTACAGATTTGCAAAGAAAATATGTGAAGGGTGGGGAAAGGGTAAAATAATAGGGGGGAAATATCGCCTATGCTAACCGCCGAGTCCTAAAGAATAAGTTTCCAAATTTTGAGTCCAATCGGTCAAACGGTACAGAAATATGTCAGGGGGAGGGGAAGGGGTATGAAAATAGGGGTAAATATCGCCTATGTTACCCGCTGAGTCCTAAAGAATAAGTTTCCAAATTTTGAGTCCGATCGGTCAAATGGTACAGATTTGCATCGAAAATATGTCAGGGGGAGGGGAAGGGGTATAAAAATAGGTTACCCATGTTACCCGCCGGGTCTCAAAGCATAAGTATGCAAAATTTGAATCGAATCGGACAAACGGTGTGGATTTGTATAGAGAAAAGACAGACAGACAGACAGACATTGAGTTTTATAGGTATAGATTACACTATTTATGTAATTTATAAATAAGTACATTGTTTTCACCATTTATATATAGAAAAATATCAACACGTTTCAGAACCTATAGCCCCTTCATCATGATACACTCTATACTAACAAATTAAAAAAGAAATATTGAAGTAGAGACAGTCAAATTATAAAAATTATATATGGGAAGCACCTATAACATGAAAATAAATTTAAAAGATAACTATTTATAAAAAGTATCTGGTTATTTATAATTTTCAGTTTACTATTAACTTTTTTTTATTAAGTATAAGACTGTATTATACAGTATTTCTGTATAAGACTGTATTATACAATATTACAGATTGATAAATTATAAATTTTGGGGATAAAAAAAACTGTTAATAGTTAATTAAATATTATTAATTACCAGTTCCTTTTTGCAAATAGTTATCTTTTAAATTTGTTTTCTTGTTAGTAGGTATTTAATTATTATTAATTTCCCATAAATAGTTTTTATATTTTGACTGTCTATACCTTGACTTTTCATTTTTAATTTCTTAGGATACATTGTATCCTGACAAAGACGTCATAGAATCTGAAACGTGTTGGTATTTTTTTATATGTGTAAGTAGTGAAAACAAAGTACATTTTTTTAAATTATATTAATAGTATCACCACAAACCATGTTGCTCTTTTTGAAGAAATTACATTATATACTTTAAATATATTGGTCCGGCGTTTGATTTTTTAAATATTTATATTGACCAAGTATAATGTTCATTAATTTCATATTGAAAAATTGATATTTATCAATGTTTGACATTTCAAATATTTATATTGATCAATCTTCTGCTACATAAAATTTTGATATTGATGTATTAAATATTTCCATTGATCATGAGAGTTCGACGTGTAAAATATTTATATTGATATGTTAAATATTGATAATGGTCAGAAGTTTGATATATTAAATATGTATATTGATCGAACATTTGATATTGTAAAGAGGCAAAAGGAATCGCGCATTTCTGTCAAAGTGACAGTTGTTTGAAGTTACAATATGACATGAAATGACAATACTACCTAAGGATCTGGAATCACCTCCAGCTTTCGAGGGACGTCTGCAACTTTCCAGCAAAATCTGGAAGTACGATTACTTGCTAGTTAAGTCTGGAAAACGCGAGAAACTTATCGATATTTCGATAACAGTGTTGTTCAGTATAAATACGACACACGAGAGTAGCTGGGAGTTATTTTCCGTACGCGTTGACAGGCGATAACAGAAGCGAAGGTAGCCGCGGGCGGCGGTCAGTCCGGCCAAGCGAGCGGTAGCAGCAAGAAGCCAGTATTGTCAAGCGAGCGGAGATTCGACAACGATTCTAGAAAATTCTTACGTAGCGAGATAAACCGAAGCGAAATGAATAAGCGCGGAAATTGATGGAATATTCTAGAACAATGAAAAAGTGTTAAGGCGATTATAAGTGTCTATTTACGAGTGATTAATTTGCGCAACAGTTTAATTTAAGGAATAGCGTTACATTAAACAGAGATAAGTGACCTTGTACGTTAAAATAATTAATTAATCGATAATCAATAAATCCGTGATCACATTCCAGCGTTTCATTAATTCCTCCTGCAGCCACGACACGTGACAATATTTTGAATATTTATATTCATCAAACTTGTGATATATAAAATATAGACATTGATATATGCAAAAGGGCACTCAGGAACCTATCCAAAACAAGTTAAGTGGCTAAATCCAATAATAAAATAATTAAAAAAAATTAATTAAACAATACCACAATTTGTCGTAAACGAATGTAAAAACGGATTTTTCCAATCAAAACACATATTTATATTGATCAAGAGGTCAACATATAAAATATTTATGAATATTGATTAAGCGTTTAATATGTTTAATATTCTTTAATTTTATCCAACATTTAATGTATTTTGATAAATTTATTTTTTTATTCATCACTTTTATAAATTTATTTACTTTTAGTTGTTTGAAATATTAATTTAAAACAAATGTTTAATTTTTAAATATTTATATTGATCAAGTGTCGCTCTCCTCACATCACGCTCCTCGTGCTCACGTAAAAAGTATTGAATTGATTGTAGATTTAATATACATAAAATATTGTATTATATAATCATACAATATAATCCTACGGGCTCAAAGCAAATAAACTTGCTCCAATATAGTATTTTTTTTAAATTAGAAGACCAATTATAATTTATTTGAAACCTCATTTTGGTAATGCAGATGGTTGTACATTTTTTATGCACAATTTATTCTTAACGTTTCAACTTTGTAATCAACTTACATTTCTTTGTAATCAACTTACCTTTCAAGTGTTGAACATAAACAATTTTATATAATTTTTATTTTATTTTAATTTTTTTTTTTTTTAGTTTCATTTATTGGTTTTCTTACAGCCATATAATAAATAAATCTTGAAAAAATCTTGTGTTTTTATGTGTCCGTGTGTGTATGCGTTTTTATGTGTTCGTGTGTGTGTTCACATGTGTGAGAAGAAAATGTCATCGCGCGAGTTTATACGAAAGAGATTTTGTAAACTGCTCATAACTCAAATTTGAAATATCGAGATCTGCAATGGCAGTGTCATAGGTATCTAGAACTCTGTTAATAATACAGTGTTTACCGTAGTTTATTCTCCAATGATTTAAGCGGAAAAGGCGCGGTGCTCTTGTTCATTTCTGCGGGACAATAAAGTGTATTAAATTTAAAATTTCAGGTGAATCTATGCGATTATTGAGAATTTTGTAAAGGTATTTCACATTGCTTATCATTCGCCTGTTTTCGAGAGTAGTTATCTTGTGGTACTTATATGCGTCATCATAGTTATCGAAATGGACGTGATTTTTGAAATTCAGTACTTTTGCAAACGTCTGCTGAATGCGTTCGAGACGCTTTTTATGTATTTCGTAATACGGAGAACAAATTAGTGATGCAAATTCCAAATTGCTAAGTACATAACAGGAGAATATGCGTTATTTTATTTATTATTTTCAGAACACATTCTTACATAAAAAAACCTTGAACTTCAGTATTCTTCACTGGTTAAATGGTTCCGGAAGACTGTACTCGCATGTTAAATTTGGCTTATGGTTAGCTTGTACGAGTGTTATTTTTCAAACAACTTTTAATATGTATTTTGAGAATTTTGTTTTTAACAGATATTTGTTTCTTTTCTAAAATCGTTTCTTTTCTTTTCCTTTTCTTTTTGTGAGATGGATGACTACGGGTCTCGCTCTCACCCGGCGCTAAGCGTAGGGCCAACGCACGTACCCAATCATGCCGCAGTCAGAGATAGACGAAGCGTAGGAATTACTTTGACAGACAATATATACACGTACAGTTAGACCTTCCATTTAAGAAAGACAATCGAATTAGAACGTGTAAGCCGTACATAAGACGCACTATTTTGCATTATGTTGATGTTTACGGGTATAAACACCAATATAACAAAACAATGCGTCTCGTACGCACGGCTTACATACACTAATTCGATTGTCTTTCTTAAACGGAAAAAGTATACCTACACGTCTTATTTGCACGCAACTCTCGAGTCATACATATCCTGAATCTACACCTCCTCATATGTAGTTTAAAAACCACACTTTTTCAAATAAGTTATTTTACTTTTTTATACATTTTTCCTTTTTTTATATGTTTTATCTAAATTATGTAACTGTTAAAATCTTTAAACAACCATATTATAAATTCCTAGGGTAGTTTTTTACACCATATTATAAATTCCTAGGGTAGTTTTTTGCTATACTACAATACTACTCTTTTGATTTATTGTATGTACTATTATGTAATAGGTATTTTTTGTACCGTATATTGAACTAAATAAAAATATATAATTGTAATTATTAATGATTCTAAGCGCTCAGTATTTGTTGTAGTTATACAGAAATAAAATGGGTTGGTAAAGAAACAAGAATTAAAAATTATTTTTCATTTATTCTGTCCTTTTAATAGTAGATTACAATTTTACACGTTAAACTCTTACACATTCATTCCAAGTCCCTCGAAATATAATTATGTATAAATATTTTACACTTTTGAGAAACATGCCCTGTTACAGATGTGTATACAAATCAGTGTTGGTCATTATTTATTAACAAAGTTATCTTTCATATTTCAACAACAATTGATGGGTGTATATATGCATATATAATATATATACAAAATAATAAATCGACAACTTTTCAACGCAAAGCTGTCTACATAACTAAACAATGAAAAATAATTTAGTATTGTAAGTTTAGAAATTTGTTTTAGACATAATGAAATTTAATAACAGTTTTACAGAAAAATATTTAAAAAAATATATATCAAATACCGAGATAAATGTATCAATGTATGGCAAAAAAGATTTATTCCATATTTCACATAATCAATATGAAATTCACGAAAACAACATAATAAAGATTGTTTGTTTGATTAATAAAGACTGTCTTTAAAATTTATTAAAAAAAAACATATATAGAAATTAAACTAAATATTTTTCAGTAATGGTTTCAGAAAAAGTAGGTTCGTAGACTAACAAAGAGATCATGTCAGTATAACTAAAACTTTAAATGGTTTTCCGTCAATGGTATGTATGGTCATTGCAAATACCGAAAAAAATCAAATTTCTAAACAGTTTTCTATTACACGAGAATTTGTTTATTATAAGAATATACAATAATAAAAATAATATCTTAATCTTCTATTTTCTGTTTCTTTAATTTAACCGGAAGAATTCCAGAAATATCTTTAATGACATCCACAACAAAAATGCTCCAAATTACAAGGCGATCAATTCTATTGAAATTTAAAAAATGGCAAAAGATCATCATTTTTAAATCAAAGTATTGTGTTTTTAATATATTTAAGCGTGATAAAGAAAAAAAACGCATACATAAAAAAATATTTTTTGTTACAACGAAAAGACACCCAATACTAAGCATTAAACTATATTTCAATAACCTATTTTAATTTTTACATCACTGGAGTAGTAGGTACGAAATTGAATTTAAATGTAGGTATTTTAATACATGGACACAGAGTAAAATAGACAAGACTATTTAATAGTAGTAGAAAAAACTAATATTTAATAATTTATTTACAATAAATGTTAAATAAACACCGAAATCACAAATATATATATATATAGTATTATTTTATCCATTTGATCACTAATTTCGATTTCATAATGCTGTCATGTAAAAACTGTTTCTTAAAATAATATGCGTCAATACTTGATGTATCGATAACTATACAAATAAATGAGAAAAACGTCAGCTTTAATATATTTGAAGTTATACTTCTTGAGGTATGTTTTTTTAAGTAAAAATTTATTTAAGCAACGAAATGCGCGCGCTTCATGCGACAGATGATTTCAAACCATGAAGTTATTTAAAATAAAACTATTTTAAGCTTTATAACCGCCGTCTGGCAAAATCCTCCCGATTATAATAAATCACGGTAATTGAGAAGCTCCAAGTCCAATTCTTTGCCGACATAGAGCGGGTATCTGTAATCTTCGGTATTTTTTAAGTTGTTAGTTTAAATAGTTCTGCATTTCATTGTACTTTGACGGTTGCGCTGCGAGAAGTGATGCGCAGTTACCAAAGAAGTATAACTTCTAACGCGCGTATATAAGTACACGTACCAATTTTTTTATAGTAGGTACGGTCCATTTATCTGCATAAATCTGCAAAAATTTAGAATATAAAATTTTTCTTTCAAAAAATGTTCTTGATTAATTTCGTCCTGTTTTCCATAGTTCCCTTCAATTTTGGTGGCACTACAAACACACATTTCTGAAATTCAAACAGATTTACAGATAATTTTCTAAACAAATGTATTTAACAAAAATCTATTTCAAAATCACATTTACATCGAATTACATTAAAAGTCACATGCGACTTGCTGCACCTTTATTTAAGTATAAAAAATCCTTTCCTTTATCCTAGAAATCGTTTCCTTCGAATTGATAACAAATGAAAACATGTATTGGTTCAATAATTATTATTTAGCTATCTACACGTGTCACTAGGCGCTATGTCCTGGTGACTAGGGTCGTTTCTTCGTCGTCGCTTAATCCTTCGGGATCCAGAGCGCCCTCGCTGTCCACCGACAGAGCATTCTTCTCCATGGCTAGGCTACCATGGGCATCCTCCTGAGACGCCAGGCGGGCGTAGCTCACACCCCTATTCCCGGGGGATGGTCGAGACCGCTTCTGGAAAAAAATAATTTTGTAAAAATTACGTGTGTTAACATTAGTGTTACATCCCAAAAAAGGAAATTATTATTATACACTGGCATTGCTTAGTGATTTTTTATTATCCTTTTTGCATTCATAATAGTATATTTTCATATATTTTAGATATCTTACTAAACTAAGGCAGTAATATCAAAAAAAAATGTTTTGAATGCAGTCACCGAGGTTTACTTATTATAGATTTTATGAATCTTTTATTGTATTTATAGAAAATATGATAGAAATAGAAAATATGAAAAATCGAGGTTTACTTATTATAGATTTTATGAATCTTTTATTATATTTATAGAAAATATGATTTAGGAATCATGATTCCTGTAAATTTATAGGCTATGTTTCTCATAAAATCTTAAATTTGGTACATTGCTGCCCTTGCTTTTATGCCCCTATATATATATAG
>JADDOH010014438.1:0-11460 GCA_016648135.1 Agrypnia vestita | reverse complement strand
ATATAAACAGTATATGTACGTTATATTTTAAGAAAACATAAAATCATTCTTTAAATCTGCCCTTCACATATGCTTCCAATGTCACAATGTAATGAACTTGTTTTGTATCGGTAAAATTTTATATACTATTTTAAATGTTAGTTATCTGGCTGGTCCTTTCGTGTCTTTTTGGAAAAGTTTTAATTGTCCTTTAATGTACTTGTTTAACTTTGTCTAAATCTGGTCTCGGATAATATGGACCAGAATAACTCACCAATTGTGACATTGAAACAAAAAGGATTATCTTTATTTATAATTTTGGTCAAATTGACTGTTTGGAACAAAGTGAAATTTATCACAAAAATTCGTGTATTTCTGAAAAAAATTATAATGTGTAATTTTTATTCACAATCTCATGGAATATATTAATATTTCATATATCACACTATAAAAATATATAACTTTGAATTTACTTTAAATTAAAATAAAACTAAGTAAAAATTGGTTATAATAATTTTTAAAAATAAGCTAAAAATATAGAAATGCAATGCTTTCTTATTAAAATATCAAAATATATATTTATAAGATGTGCTTTTTTGCATTAAGTAAGCAGATTTATTCAGAATAACTTTTATATAAAGAAACCAAAGAACTGTATGAAGTTAAACAACCGAAAACGTATCTCATAATTTCGACATTAAAAATTTATCCATCTACGTTTCACCTACACAATCATCGTGGTATTCATTTTTTTAGTCTAATTGAAACAGAAAATATCATTTACATGTCTCAAAAAGTTGTTTAATTTTCTACTTTGTGTCAGTTAAAAAATAATCCTCAATCTTTATAAAAAAATATTATTTTCGGAAAATTGCACCATTTCTGGATAGATTTTTACGTTATCAAGCCACCAAGTAGCTGAGAGATAGAACCCGTATAAGGTTATAGGAATATCACAAATACGATTTAATACATTAGAATTCGGATGTGTTTCCATAATTCCAGAAATATGTCGGACTAATCGAACACAAGAATTCTTCGACGAACTGATGACAAGTGAATATTTAAGTGACAAATTGCCGTAAGTAAGTGACATTTAAATGATCGAAGGATTCTAAGATTACTTTTTCATCTGTAGTAATTAAAGTTACAGACAACTCTATTTCCTAACTTTTTTACTTCATTTATTAAAAGCCAGGATAATATATAACTTATTAGGCCTAATCATATGAAATACGTAGATACATTTTGTATTCATTTTTCAGCACTAATTTTTTGGCTTATTTTATCATTGATTTCTTCTTTAAACACATCATTTAAGTGAATTTTCCGTATATATATTTATTTTTTATTGGTTTATTTTATCAAATTTCCTTATTTGTCAAAAGATTTAAATGATTAATGTTTATACTAATCATATTTTATATATATTATGTATTTAAAGTGTTATACTCAGTATTAATTTCTCAGAAATAATTTTTATTTTTATTATTTTTTTATTTTAAAAGTGGTTTATGTTTACGTAAAAATTCTTTTACCTTAATACATATTGTAAAAGCCCACTAAATTAATATTTATGTATGATATAAAATTATTAATTAACCGGATAATATGTTTTTTATATGTTTAGTATAAGCAACTTGATAAAATTTACAAACTTGCTGAATTGAACTGCAGAATCAAATTTTTCTGACTATATCACTATATAGAACAGGGATATAAATATGCCTAGTGAGGCAGGTATTGGCCGATAGGCTTGCTAATATCATAACATTAAAAAAAAAATCGAGCTATTTAAAAGTAATCTAAATTGAAACTGTCCTCAAATAGTATAGACATTACAAAGCAAAATTATCATCTCAAAATATAACGTCGTCTAAAGTATAACATTTGGCGTATAAATTTCCTTCCGTAAACATGTATTTTCATATAAATGTTGACGTCATGCAAATATCTGTCTGCTTGAAAATTTTTTTACATGATTTTGTCGAGTACTTTTATATATTGATAGATTGAATGATATTCTCAATGAACTACGAGTACGTAGACCGAATTTTTGTTGTGCGATTAAATGCATCCACAATCCACCAATTTTTTGAAAATGTCGTTCGCAGAGTGTTCTGCCAACTAGGTAAACTGGTGGTAACTCTGGAAAGATGGAAAATGGTAAAGGAATAGGCTGATCTTCAACACGACGAAAATGACGTAGACGAATTAATTATTGAGGAATGAGATTTTTCAACTTCTGAGAACTTATAGTTTTCTACCTCTTTTATGACGTGCTAGTCTCATCTGTAAAATTAAAACATATTATGATATTAAATAAGTCTATTTTTCTACAGAATTTTCGTACATGAATATAGAAGTTTGAATATATTTTTTCTAGCAAAATAAAAACACAGGTACTTTAATTAATTTTCCTGTTCGTTACATAATTAGGTTTCGCTGAAAATTCAACGAGTGGGTTTCTTAACGAGATGCAAAAAAAATAAAATATTTTGCGTCGGTTTACGTTATTAGTTTGTCGATTTTCCAAAAAAAAATACTAATATTTTTTTTTCATTTGTTTTTCTATATTAAAATATAGGCGATGTAATGCTACGAAAACAAGCGAAGTTACTATTATACTTGGGATGGAAAAAACAAAGAACATTTTGATTGATGGGGGTATATTAAATATTTGAAGAGTTCAAAACACAAACGATGCGATGATTGATAACAAAAAAGGGCAAAGGGAAAATAATAATTATTTGATTGAATAGATATTAGATGGTATATTTACGCTTACATAAAAAAACATAATTCATGCATAAAACTAATTTATTCGTTCGGCGGATCAACTATTAAAATATAACACAAAAACTGAATGAGAAAATTATGTGTTTTATTTTCGACTTGAAAACATTTTTGAAATCAAAAAGATTTTGAGGGCATCGTTATTGATCTGGGTACCTTTTATGTCTGGCATCTTAACTACTACTTCTCTAGGTAAAAATGATTCTAAATCCTGTATATTCTAATGTACTTACTATACGAAAAAGTATATTATCCATATTTGCTTTTTAATTGGATTTAATAAGTTGTTGAATATTTTTGATACGTTAGGGTAATAAATGTTATTTTATTCTATAAGAGTTACAATTAGTATATTACACTGTATCCTGAAGAAGGGACCAGTGGTACCGATAAATGTTGATATTTTCAAAAAGTAAATAGTAAAAACTAAGTGAATTTTAGTTAATTACTATATTAATAAATAATAGTACATTATTAATTTATTAGATTTGAGATACCTTGTCTTTATATTATATATTATACTTCATATTATTTACAATTTATATATTATACTTCATATTATTTACAATTTATTTATCTATAAAACACTTTTTATTATTAATTAGTATATTTTTTATCATTAATTGTGTACTTTGCAAAAACTCACATTTATTGATTTGCCATGTATATTTATGTAAAATATTTGTACTTAAAAAAAATATTGAACTATTCATTGATCTGCTATATTTTTTTCTGAATATTATTTACAATTCATTCTACCATTAAAACATTATTTATTTCCATGTTTCATAAAAAGTGTATTGTTTAAAAACTTATTAACCTGGAACTTATCCCTAAAATTGTATTTAGTGATTTACATTAGTCTGAATTTTATATTCAATACATTTTATCATTTATTATTTTTCTTAATTAATTATTAATTAACCGTAAGAAGTCTATTATATTATATCTTATTCAAATGTTCACAAAATATTCATACTTGTACTTTAATGTCACTCTAGAAACATTTATTAGGGTCATAAATGACCTGTTGACGGTCTGTTTGTTATAAAAAGTCTCAATATGCTGTTGTAAACTAAAATTTATTTGTATTAAATAAAATATTTACATTTAATAAGCTTTATAACAAGGGAGTATTAATAAGGAACTAAGATGTTTCTTCCTATGTATTTTTATGTCTTGGTTGTTTCCTCGGCAGCGTATTCATCATACAATATACTGCGAATATTAATTATTTTAAGCTTACTCATATAATTTATCATATATTTTAGAATATTAATTAATGACTGAGGCTTTTAAAGCATATTTTTTCATATAAATACAAAACAAACTCTATAGTTTTGTTTGCCATTCTTTCAATCATCTGTGAAAAAACTTTTAAACATTAATAAGATGAATACCTATTTAAATTTATTTATTTAAATTATTATGACAGTATTTATTTTTATTATTTTTACAACCACCAATACCTAAGTTACCTCACGCATTTCAAAATCCATCGAGAAAAACATAAAATATCCAAACCGCAGGCAGCAAAGTTGTAGTTTGGAAGGGTGGAATACACCCCTACAAAACGGATGCAACACAACTTCCGCTTGTGACGTCAAAGTCAAAGACGAATGAAGTTTGTTCAGAGCACACACGCGTCACGAGTGGTTCGATGTCTGACACATGTTTACTCCTTACCGGAATTACTTCCCCATCGATCGGGAGGAGATGAGCCGAACATCGCATCTCCACATGTGATTAAAATTACAGAATGATCAAGGATTATGGAGCAAAGGAAACGATTAAAAAAAAAAATAAAAATATTTATTCTTTTAGTCTTTAATCACTCGGATATGTTTTTAATCATCCGGTTGTGAGGAATGCAATATAAATATTGCAGCATGATTAAGCGATAATAAAAATACATTTTATAATAAATTTCTAATCCCAGGGGTGACCAAATATTTTTACGATACCTACAGTTGTTGTATCAGTGTATCTTTCTAATCCAGTAACCTGTTTTATTTTATATATTTACGTTATAAAATTATTATAATTTGATAAAAAAAATCTTATTAAAATGTTTATTACTACAATATATGCGTAGTGTAAAAGCAAAGGTAGCAATATCCAAAAAAGTTTTAAAAAATTTTCGAATGCTGTCACCTGTCCCTTCCAAAATCATATTTTCTATAAATTTATGGGCTATGTTTTATTATATTATAAATTAGTAATCCCCGATGACTGCATTCGAGTTTTTTTTTTAATATTACTGCGGCTGTTTTAACCCCACATATAAAGCTGTATCGAAGACTTTTCAGATTCAATAAATTGGAATGATTAATACTAGCATCAGAATTTACTTATGTATAATATTTATAATATTACAGATTGTGAGAAAGGTAAAAATAAATCAACATATTTTTTTATGCAAAGACATCGTGGTGGCGTGGACAATTCTTCAGTGAGACCTATTTTTAAATGGAATTTAGTAGGGGAAACGATCTACCGCAGTACAAAAGCAATCAGACGTGTTCCTAAAATGATTTTAAATTCTTAACGCAATTTCGTTTAGCGACGTGTCTGTTATGGGGAATATGCAAAACGCGACAAACTATTACTGACATCTATTGTATTATAGTATATAATACATGTATATAGTTTATAGACATCTATTGTATTATAGTATATAATACATGTAGAGATGTACTATAGAATATAATACATATAGATAAGAATTCTGGTAAATAATAACAACAAACGTTATAGAACAGGAAACTGTTGGGTGGAGGCAGAAAATATTTTAATTTTTTTAGTTTTTTATCGAAATGAATATATAAAAATTAAATAGAAAACATTGTAGACTATTTTTTTACCTATTGCTTCTAGATGTACTTCAACACTATTAACAACTAGGCTCCTTTCTTTCAAACATATTAAATTTTACATTTTTTTTTTTTCAAAATGAATATATAGAAATTAAATATAAAACAATAAACACTATTTTTTTTACCTATTGCTTCTAGATATACTTCAACATTGTTAACAATTAGGCTCCTTTCTTTCAAACATTTAAAAATTTAGTTTTTTTAGTTTTTTTCGAAATGAATATATAGAAATTAAATAGAAAACATTAAACATTTTTTTTTTACCTATTGCTTCCAAATATACATCAAAATTGTTAACAACTAGGCTCCTTTCTTTCAAACATTTTAAATTTTTTTTTTTTTTTTCGAAATGAATATATAGAAATCAAATAGAAAACATTAAACAGTATTTTTTACATATTGCTTCTAGATATACTTCAACACATTTACAAATAGGCTTCTTTCTTTCAAACATATCAATCAATAAATACTTTACTAGCCGTATACTCGTGAAAAATATACTATCAATTTTTTTTTAAAAAATGACATAAGTATTTAATTAATTATATCATTTTTTAACATCACCTCATGTATAACTTTTAAAATGACGCAAATCGCTCTTAAAGTGCGGATTGCCTAATTTTAAGAAGAAGAAGTATTCAATGTATTCGTAATTATATGTTCAGGTGTAGATGAATCAGGAACGCGGGTGCAGACAGTCGAATGTTTACGACTGCTGAAAGTCCCAAAGGTCGGAGTTGTTAATTTTAATAGGGGCATTAAAATGACGAGAGAAATAATGATAAATGGAGTCACACGCGACAAAGAGCTTAAACCTATGGTAATTTACGAAACGGCATAATGTGTCTGGAAACCATTCAACCGAGCCGGCATTATCATAAATATCACTTACTTTCATAAGCGTGACTGCTGGCGCAGTGCGCGAGGGGGAACGTTTGCAGACAAAAAGGGAAGGTTTTAGGCCAAACTGCGCTCAACCATACAAAAACTGCATTCAAAATCATGAAATCAGCGATGATTCCCCAGGGTTGGTAATTAAGGTGTATGAATGATGCAAAGAAATTAACGTGAATGAATGATGCAAAAGTAATTGACTCACTAACAAAACTGACCAGCCTATTCCACAAAATATACGAAATCACACCAAAGACCGTAAAAATTCTGATGTACCAGGCATACGTCAAGAGTAGAATAAGATATTTGATACCCTTCCGGGGAACCGGAAACAAAACTAACCTAAACAGACTCCAACGACAGCAACAAAATACTAAAAATGGTCTATTATCTGAAATACCGGACGCCAACTGAAACTGTATACCGTATAACACAACAATTAAACATCGAAAGCATTACAAAAATTGAAACACTTAAAATCATTCACAGACTAGCAATTGGCGAAATACAAGATGAAGACGTAAAATTACACAAAATACACGAAAAACACCAACACAACACTAGAATGGCTCAAAACTGTCACATAACACGCGCCAAAACAAAAACAGGACAATCCCAACTAATTTGCAACGGATTAAAATTATACAATGACCTGCCACAATAGACCAAACAACTGACCACTGACAAATTCAAATCAGATGTGACAAAAATGCTAAAACTCGGCCAACTATAAAAAAATGACTTTGTATCTAAATTATATTATTGTTATTTCTTATATTGAATTATGTAAAAATGTTATCCATAAACCTTTTAGGTTTCCATTATATTTTAAATAAAAAAAAAGAAGAACTCTAACATTTGGGTTGCATAAAGAATTAGGGGTTATGTGCAAGGTCCTAAAAAGTTCAACTTAGTTTAGATTGGTCAACGAGTGTAGGAATCACTGGAGAATATAAAGAAATCCTCATTTTATGTTCAAACACTTTAGTTTCAGGCGTTTAGTCCCTTTATAAAATTTTTATTCTTCTCGATATTGTCAAAAAATAGACCTTTCATGATTTTTTTCATCTTCGCAGTCGGAGGAAGTCGTTTCCGGTAAATATAGAGGCTAAGGCATCATAAAGGTGTTGTTTTTGGCCAGGAATTTTCCTTAACTCCACGTGTAGCACGACAGCCAACAATTAAGTAAGCATTCAAAATAACAAAAAATATTTATCACGACATTCCTCAAAACACTAAAGGAGCCGCATGATAGAGGCGAACATCAGAATTAAACTTTTTTAAATTAGTAATCACACATCACAGGTCCTCTATACAATATAATAATAATTATTTTTATTAGTAAAATCTTTGGTCGATAGAGTGAGGATTGAACGAATTAGAAATGAATGTGGTAGACAGAATAAAGAAAAAGTGCTGAAATAGTTTTGTCGTGTAGAACGTATGACCGAGGAAAGGATGGTTAAGAAAATATATTAGGTAAGTGTTGAAGGCAACGGGAAAAGAGGGCGTCCGCGAAAGACCTGTCATGATCAGATAATAAGATGGTCATGTTAAAAGTCTCAACAACCGTAGAGCATGCATGAGAAGATGTACGAATGTAGCCAAAGCAGAAGTGTATGCCAAGATAGAAGAATATGGCGTTCTATCCTCTCTGTCAACCCCTTCGGGGAAATGGCGTAATGGTTATCCAGTTAGTTAATAAATTAGGTGTGAGGCATATTCTGCTAGTTTGTCCCACCCTAATAGTTGATGCGGGCGTTTCAGATACGTTTTTAATCAAAAAGAGAGTTTGAAAATGAGGAGTCTATCGTAATTCCCTTTTGCCTCTATGATTTTTTCGAACAAAGTTTGAAAACATCATGGAGTTGTAAAACGAACAAGCCACCCGATATGATAATAACCTATCATTTCCGCTCGGCGGCATTTTTAATTAAACGATGAAAATGGAACAAGTCGAAAGGGGAAATTGGAGAGAAAGACGAACGAAGCTTGTTAGAGCCGGCCAATGGAGGAAGATCTATTGAAAAGTATGCACGGATTGTTCGTCCGTTCGGAGAGCTATTTTGATGGTAATGGAATGATGTATGTTTGCATAGATATTGGAATCATAGCCATTGTGAAATATGCTTTGTGGAAATATGATGAGTTCTTTGCGAGGAGCACTGATCGCTCGAATGGGTAACCAGGTATATATATACCAGGGGCGTGCAGTGAAAACAAAAACTAAATTTCGAAAAAAAAGTTACGGATGCAGCACGAAGTTACGGGGTCAGATAGATAGACTGACAGACGGATAGACAGATAACGAAATTATTATAATAAATAATAAATAAATAAATCGAAATTAAATATTTCTCTGGCAGAATATTATCAAATATTGAAATCTGAATAATATGTTAATTATTGTAATTTGAATGTTACTACCTATATTTCTAATATCTTTTTCTTTTTTTCTATAAATATAGGTTTCTTTTCAATATATCTATATATCGGTTTCTTTTCAAAATACATGCTTAGGAAAAAGTCATGCTGCTTGTTCTCACCTCACGCGCCTATTATAAACATATACATACCTATATACATACGAACTACACATATCTACATACATACAGAGGCAGCTCTTTTATTAGTGAACTAGCTGTAACCCGTAAAAAAATGATGGAAAATTGGTTGGCGTCTTTGCTAAGCCCTAGTATATATTAATAGCATCTTTTTGGCGATCTACGAGAGGCGGCCGTAGCAACATGCGTTAATCGGCCGGTTCGAGTTTGGTGGTCCGGGGTTTAAAAAACTCATTTCCGGCCCTTTTTTAGCCGTGAATTCAAAATAATTTACGGACGTTACACGAAGTTAAGGGGACAGACAGACGGACGGACAGACAACGAAATTATTATGTTTGATCATTATTTTAAAAGTTATCATATTTTATGCGATTCGATTATTATTTATAAGAGAGCATCTATAAACCACGTGATTCTATTTTGAAGTATTTTGAACCACCCCTCCCTCTCCCCGAGTAGAACGAAGTTTATTCATTCAATTAAAAATAAAATAATGAAAACTCTGTTATAAGAACACTTTTATTAATTTTGTTTTAAAAATTCAACATGAATATGATGAAATTAATTTTAAAATACAGACGTATTTGGTAATAATAGGAGGAGGTGTGGTTACAATTAGGCAGGTACAAAGTAATTATAATGGGAAAAGGTTTGAATAACAAGAATAAGGAATTACAAATGAAAAAATTTGCCATTCATTAATTAAATTGTATGTATTTTTATATAGGAAAAACATCAAGAAAAATTTTATTTACAGTCAACTAGCATTTGAGAAGCCTTAGAAATAATAATTATTATTCAGAATTTACAAACCCCTCATCAAATTTTATCACTCTTTCGATTTCGGTTTCAAAATTTTACATGGCAATATTAGGGGTTTTCATTTGCATAATCTATAAATATTAGAAATAAGAAAAATATTAATAGACACTTAAATGTTATAAATAATCAAATAAACTTTGTACACAGCCCTCTTTAAACCCTTTCCCATTATAATTACTTTGTAACTGCGTTGTTGTGACTACGCCTCTAACCCTCTCCCACCATAACCAAATCTTTTTATTCTATTTTCATTAATTTCAGTTCAATTAATGATTAAATAATAATTCATAAAAATAATTCATGATTAAATAGTAACTCATAAAAATAATTCATTGTCCTGAAGAAGGAAGCATGGCTCCCAAAACACGTTGAATTTTTGAAAACAAAATTTCAGTGTGTTTAAAACAATGTTCTCATTATTATATTTATAAAATAGTGCCACAAAGTGAATTTGAAAAACTTTTTCCTATTAATTCCAGAAATTATTTTGAGCTGTTTTCCCTTATCAAAAATATCTGCACAGATTTATCGATCATATATTCTGCACCATTTAAATTGTGCCAAATAAAATAAATGAAGGAATTACTTCGACTCTTATCCCCCTCCCCTCACGTAGCCCGGCATAGTATCCTACCTAACCGGATTTGTTCGGAAAATTTGCGATTTCGTACGACGGATATTGAAAATTTTGTCAATTTGACACATGACCACAAATGTTTGTGGGACCAAAGTGATTCAACTATGTGACTATAAGCGTAGATCATAGCGGAAGATTATCTATTATTCCTAGATAGGATAAAGATTTCTAAAGTTGTTAAAAACCTGTAAGTTAAATAATTTGGTTTAATGAAGGTGAGGTATAATTATGTACATCGAACAAAAAAACTTTTAAATATTTCTCCGATGTTATGAGCTCTCGTTGCACTTCGATTCTCCCCAGCATTTGAGAATCTATTAGATTGATATTAGTGAAATTTGTCATTACTTAAGTCTGCCATAATAGAGTTTTCCATAAGATACAGATTATTCATTTGGCACAAACGTCATTGGAGAAATGAGCAAAGTAACTGATTGTGGCAACGCAAGACGCAATCAATGTGCGCGTTCCAATACGTACGAAAGTAGTCGTACGAATACGTACGTAATAATTCGTGTCCAAAGTGCGGCCGGCCTTACGATAGATTCCAATCGTGCGTAAAATTCTCCGAATTCTATCACCACTTTACAAAAATAATTATAATTTTCCATTTTAAAAATTTTGCCCTGAAAAGGGTTTTCGGTCTTACCTGCAGCACAAGGAAGATGATGACGAACGCCATGACGACGCAGAGGCAGGCCGCTACGGCCAGCGCCGTGACAGTCGCGAGGGGGGCGCCGGGGGCCGCGGAGGCGCCCGGGGGCCGCGGCGCCCCGTCCAGCCCCGGCATCTCCGCCGAGCCCAGCACCTGGAAGGCTTCGGCGCGCTCCGCTGAAACCGCTATCCGCCGTTTCCCGGCAGGGGAGGAGTTTTGGCAACCACCTAAAAGTAA